>CAWUFW010008598.1:600000-869581 GCA_963921515.1 Calotriton arnoldi | reverse complement strand
GAGAAGCCTCCCTTTTCCTTTTGCTGGGCAGTATTCTGCCCTTTTGAGCTCTTCGCCCTACAGGTAGCATATGTTTTTTGAGTGTGGTCTTTTTGTTGTGTCATTATTCGTTCTATTAAGCACTCAACCTCTTTCGGGTCTCTTATGTTATGCATCTTGTTTTCCCACATGATCCGAAGTGAGGCAAGGAACCGCATCTGGACCGTTGCACCCAGAGATTTTAGCTGCTGCATTAACTGACCTAGTTCCCATTGCCTGTCCTGCGTTACTTTGGAAATGTCAGATCTAATTCTAAATGACCAGCCGTCCTTTGTAAAGGAACCCGCCTTTAGAGCATCATTTAAAATTCTTTCCTTGAGGAAATACGTTTTTAAATGTATTAATATTTTCCTCGGGTTCTTTCTCGTTTTTCCTTTTCCAAATGGATCACGGTGTATTCTTTGGATATCTTCCGGAAGGTTGGCCGCTTTAGCCCAGGGGAATATATTTTCAAGCAGCCTGATTGTGAATTTTTTAATGTCCTCCCCTTCTAGACCTTCCGGGACATTAAGCACCCTCAGGTTGTTCCTCCTGGCTTGATTTTCCAGAGATTCCATTTTATCTCTGAGGTCAACCTCCTTTGTCCTTAGCAGCCTTATTTCCTTTTGGTTTGCTTCTACTTTTTCATTTAGAGTATCCACTGTAGCCTCAACTAATGATACTCTCTCCATTAGGGCATTGATCTTCTGATCTAAGGCTTCGCATGACTCTTGTATTTTTATTTGGTTCTTTTCTGATGTTGCAAAGTTAGTCCTCATCTCTACTATCATGGCTTCCATTAGTTTCTCGGTGTTGCTCTGCTGTGACTGGCTTTGTTGTTCCATAGGCTGTGGTCTACTTGCAGCCGGCGACTGGTTTTCCATGCTCACTTCCTGAAGCTCTGTTGTAGCTAGGGCTTGGTATCTGTTATTATCCATTTTTCCTGGGGCCCCAACCACTACTGCGCTTCCTCTCAGGCCCCCCCTCTGCTCTATATCAGTAACCCCTTGCTTTTCTTGGACTTTAAAAAATTACCTCAAAGATGTATACCTTTGGCTGGAAAATACATACCTCTGCCTCACCATGGCTATAGCTCTGGATAGCAGAAGCGCATACTGTTCCTACTCTTTTGGATAGGTTTAGTGACTGTCTTTTTTTTGCTACGTGAATGGACACTATCTCCCAGAACGCTTCTGCCAGTATCACATGTGAACTTGGTACTGAAACCTCGTACGTCATCTCATCGTGAACAGAGAGACCTGTCCTATGTGAACATGACAGCAGTTCCAGTTCCTCGACTGAACTCAGCTTGGGCACAGAGTTTCATATGATGTATTTCGGTCCCACTGAACTTTTGAAAATACCGCATGTATTTAAAATTTCTTTAAATGCATATCATCACCTGTTAGTACATACTCTGACGATTGGGATTTTGAAACTGTAAATCAGTATGCTGTCTGATTTAGAACTGTCTGCAGCATCTTTGAAACATTAAATGTTTGATGATTCATCTGATTTTGACACCATGTATTGGTTACCAACTACTCCATTGGTCATCATTTTCTGCATAAAACAACTGCACCACATAATGTTTTCACATACCACCAATGGGAACATTGCCCAACACAATCGACAGGTAGTTAACAAACGTTTGCATGAAAGTTTGCTTATTTTTCTGGGTTCAATACATCAGATCCACGCTTATATTATTATAAGCTTGCACCTACATCTGCAAAGAAAAATATGCTTACTAACACAAAACAGATATACTCTGCAACCTTTATTGCCCAACTGCCTGAACAGGGTTTCGATTTATGGAAAGACACTATAGACTTAAAATCAGTCTGGGCTACTAAGGAATGGCAGGTTCAGGGAACTGAAGTACTATTTAGAGCATGCCTCATACCACAACAAATTATCTTCCTGAACGACACTGTGCAACAGACTTCCTGTCTTGGGTTAGCCAAGATTAAGGACTTGAACACACTTCGTATTCCCTCGCTTTCACACTTTGAGGGATGGCAAAACTATACAGAAAATGGTGAGGGTACACTAGATGACATCATGCAAGGCGTTTCATACAATTTGACAGACCCCATTGGAAGGGATGGTTGGTTTGGCCTATTGACACAAATAGGTGTCAGTCAAGATTAAAGGGTACCACCGAAGGGTTTAGTATCCATAGGCCTGATTTACACTATCTACAACGAGAACATCTGGGGGGGGTGACATCATACAGTGTTGGGAAGTTATGCCTAGATTGACTAAGAACCTCAACACTGTCACAGGTGAAACAACACTTGTCCCTACTCTCAGATGACATGGATTTAAGGAATTTTTTGCTAGGTAAACGGAAACCATGTCGTAAACGCTTCTTATACGCTATCTATAGTGAAATTTGGAAAATTTCTCAACAGGAAGCTGCAGAGAGATTGCATGAAATTGACAGAGTTAACTTAGAAAAGGCTTTGGCTGTGGTTGACAATGGTATGACCACACTGACATCCAGGATTTATTCACTGGGCAACATTGTATTTTCTGCTATAGATATAATGGAACAAGATCTGTCCATCTTACAACATGGACAGTCACAGTTAAGATTCTATTCTATCATTAAG
This sequence comes from Calotriton arnoldi, assembly GCA_963921515.1. Taxonomy (NCBI): domain Eukaryota; kingdom Metazoa; phylum Chordata; class Amphibia; order Caudata; family Salamandridae; genus Calotriton; species Calotriton arnoldi. The sequence continues at coordinate 866,945 of CAWUFW010008598.1, read as the reverse complement.
CTGGGCACTACAATCATTGTGCTCTGGTCATGTGCCCTGGCGATTTATTAACAGTACGTTTCTATTCTCCACATATAATCTATCAGAGAGACAGACGAGAATGGCACAAAGAGATGCAAAATATACAATGCTGCACACAGAGAATTAGATCAATTACCTTTCACCGTGGCAGAGTCACCACCCACAGAATGGTTAATTCATGGCCATATAACATTGCAAAGTAGCAACTTTCCAATTTCAATATTGCCTAGAACACCATCAGGTAGGCAGATATGAAGCAATGGGTAAGGACTTCTTCCATGAATCTTGGGAATTACTGTATAGATTTAGATACAGGAATGGGGACACTGAAGTGTTTCTCAGCAGTACAGACTGCGAGAATTCATTAAGTGGATCTCTCGTTTGCCAGGATATTATGCTTTATGGTGCCTGTAATGGTTCAGTTGCAAACTTATCCTGTCATTTAAAAGGGTCCCCAGCTGCCGTAATTAATCCAGTGTTCAGGCTGCTCTCAAATGGGAGTTACTTAATGCTGAATGATCAAGGTTGTTGTGGGATGCTTCCAGGCATCGCATATCTAGTCACAGTAAGTTCCAGGGTTACTTGTTGTATGCAAGTATTGTTTCCACAGACCCACACAGTCAGGGAGGCGCTGTTATGGCCTTCGTTGAATGTTTCCTATATACAGTTTGATACTCTGAGCCGAATGAAAGCCATTCTTTTACAGAAAGACGTGCCCTTAACCTCAGCCCGAGAAACTTTTGATCTTCAGGTTGCAAGGTCCTCAGCTGAGAGACAGGCACTGGTACGAACTAACTGCCCTTTCCATTTTGGAGAAATGGTACAGCGTATCTTTAACATGTCTATACGAAGGGTATAGTACACCTATTTAAGATCATAGGTTCTGGACTGTTAAGCACCTTTCAGACAGTCTTCAGAGTGATTCCAGCTTTTATACACTCTGTATTTGGGAGCATTTTTGGAGGGCTTCCGCTAATCCTGCTACTGGTAGTGGGAATCCTGATTTAAATTTTTCTGCTACGCAATGAACGTCCCAGTCACCAAGGAGATGGGAAAAAATGCTCTTGGAGCGACGTTACCGTGACCGCATGTTACTCCATCTGGGCACACCTCGACTTCGGGAGCTAAGCGAGTCTTGGTTCCAATCATTCCGACCAGTCTGGATTGACTGTGTTTTGCCCGTTCTCTGCTGCTTGCTCTGCGGACAAGAATGTGTGTTGGATCTCTGTCTAACACTTCCATCGGTTGCGCCACCGGACATGGATGTATTGTTGGACCCGTTAAAGGCTCACATAGTGAAGTGTCCTCAGCGTATTCCCATGTTGATGTTGGCATTCTTAGAGCCACCACTGGATGCTTCAGCTCCTGTTGGATTGGATACCGGCTCTACTACAGGCACACATGCTTTGGATGTTTCAAATGCTTCCCCAGCATCGGCTGTGGGAACTGAAGAAGATCATCTTTGCTCGATTGACCTGATCTGTGAGGTGTTACAGGGACTGTCGTCTGCGAAGGCAAGCAGCAGTGATGTGTCGTCTCCCACACAGGACACATAAACATTTGGCTCTCCGTGTGCTGGGATGAATTTGGCCTTTTTCCAAAACAATAGAAATTGGAATTTTAAACAAAATGTTTTCTTCTTTACTCTTACTGAGCACCATGGCTTTCAGACTCTCAGTTGCTCAAGCCATTTATATGAAGATATTTTAAAGGAATTATTGAGCTTTTAACATATATAAAGGACTTACAGAGTTTTTAGGCAATTTTTATTAACTTTTAGGAATTTGTATTCTGAACATTTTAACAATGTTTTATGATTGATTAGAAAGACATTCCCTTTTTTAGATTGTCGTCCGGTCTGATGAGGAGTGGGTGTTATGATTTGTAATATGCCCCAATATAGGCTTGGGTAGTCACCTAACCTTTCACCTACATTAACCATACCATTGTACTACATAACGAGTTTGTACTGACCTTTTACCTAGTTAGGTGCCGCATAAATGTCATGTGGTTTTCTCCGAAAACTATCCTCATTTATTATGCATGAGAATTCTCAGTTTCACAGCAGGACTACCATCTTCTGCATCTTCTGCATAATAACTATGTATAAGGGTCATCCCTTTCGTCATCCTCGGCCGACATGACAAAGTAAGGTAGAACCCCTGAGGGTACCTTTATGGGTATATAAACACCATATCTTTGCTGGGGCAGAGAGAGGATAATATACTTCCATGCTGACACACTGACGCGAGACGCTGAGGTTCCTGCATGCAGATACTCAAGCACGCAGTGGTCTGAGATCCCTTGCTGGGTGTTCGTTCGAGACCAAGACAAGGTCCTTCATTCTCTCACACCAGGTAATGGGGTTGGTTCTTTCCAAGGGGGATTCTTGGCTCTACACCTACATACATGCTAGGTACATTTCGATACTTTGTTAGGGTTAGCATCGTAGGAGTATGTATTTTTCCTGTCATGTATCTATATATCTGCATATATCTATTGCTTTAGCACGAAGGTAGAAATCTACCATCCATTTACTCTTTTGGTGCTTATAATCGTTTAGATCTGTTTCTGTCTTATGGTTGTTGCAGCACACATATTTTACACTAGAATGACGCTGGCTCAATAAATGCTTATTGAAAAGGTCCCCATCGTTTATTCTGTGCATCTCTCTGAGACAAAGTGAGCACGAGTGACTGAGCGAAAAGTACCGTACTGTTTCAACAATCCCTGAGGGATCAGGGTTGTCATGTTCGAGAGTTTCCCGAAACTATTTTCTCCTTGGTAAGAGGAGTTCATAGTGGCACTGTGAGCTAGCTGGTATACAGGCGAACATATCCATTGGGGGTGTCTGGAATCAGTCTAGACACCAGTCCCACAGTTTATGTTGTCTAAACGCGCAGATCCTATATAGATTTATAGGAACTACACAACACTGGTACTAACAACAATCCACATTTGACCAAATCCTGCCAACCAACAATGTTTTTACCTTTGATGGCTACATAGATGTTTGTAATAGTTCTTCTATCCAAGGTACCCCAACATGCTGATATCCTGATCTTGATAAACTTTGGGCAGTATATCTGGTGGACTGAGAGATTTCTCTTTTGCCTAGATTTGGTTAAAAAGTGCATCTGAAATAATGGTTATGAGCACACCGAGTCAAACATCATGTTTAACTACACTTCCCCACTACTTAAATCACATACTGGTCCATGTACAGGCTTGTGAAGAGTGGTATCAGTGTCAAGTGTGCAAACCAGTTTAGAAAAATCATGGGTGCATTCATGAGTGTCACCATCTACACTGCTTATTTGTATATGTCTCTTATTGCTCCTACACCCACTTTGAAAGTGACATATTCTGTGACACTTATTGCAACGCTTCCTTAAAGCTGAACAAGAAGGGTTGTTACTAAGATGTAACCTAGATCCACATTTGAAACACCCACCTGTGACTTTCTTTTGAAAAATTTTCATCGTTCTATCCTTGAGTGACACAGCATTTACAGAATCTGAGTCTTGCACCACATTAATCGAAGGAATGCAGACTAATTTGCTATACATTTGCTCAAGATTATAGATCGCTCAATACTCTTCGCAATATCTATAACCTCAGAGAGAGTAGGATCATGGCAACTTGTGAGAAGTTGGCCTGGTATATGCTGTTCACTAATTAAAGTGGACACCTTGCACCAGAACAATTCGACTCTTATGGTAGATAGGTTTAAGACAACCTTTATAGAAAGCTATCCTAGTGGTAGCTGTGGAGAGCAGCCTTCAGGCTAAGTCTTGAAGGAATGTAAAGCAGCTTGTTTTACCACACAATCTCTTGAATCACCAAATGAAAAGACACCACACAGGTATATATATCAAATATATATGTATTTATTAATAAACACTCTCTACTAATCTCTTTATGAGATTAGAGGTCAGGAACATATGTACAAGTCAAATGTTATCAAAATAAGTTTAGCACAATCGAATATCACAATCTTAGTTTGCTAGACCTAGGTCTAGGGCATCTAGAATCGAGGGACTCCCAAGAACCACCCCAGGTAGTTGTAGGAGACCCACAGGGGACGGACGCGGTGACCTGGCACCGGTGCGAGTCCTGTGCGAGTCTATGCGCTCAGACGCGATTGAGATTTCAATGTTAAAGCTCCCTTGCGTGTTCGAGGCGAACACACCGATCGGTCCTTGTACGAGTCGAAGGACGCGGTTATAGATAGAGTTGCAAGGGAGATGGACGCGCTGTGTCTAACACAGACGCGAACCTTGTGCGAGTCAGTGCAATGGAGATCTCAGTGCTACAGGCCCTTTGTGTGTTCGAGGCGAACACCGATCGGACTCGGTACGAGTCGAAGGATACAGTTCTAGATAGTGTTACAAAGGAGATGGACGCGGTGTGTCTAACACAGACGCGAACCCTGTACGAGTCAGCGCAATTGTCGCACTTAGAAAGTTAGAGTTTTAGGACACTTCGAGGGAAGCTACAAGCAAGTCACTTACAGGGTAAGTAGTTCTAGGGCCCACACCCACAGGAGCACCGTAGTGCTGAAGTTACCTCACCCAGGGGAGCCGGGTGCATAGGTGTTCTTTGGTGTTGGGTCGCGGCGTCGTTTCCAATGGGAGCCAGTGAAGACTTGCTGCTTGCGGCGACAGGAGAAGTGTCCGGAGGAATCCAAGCCTGGATTTGGAAGATGGAAGACCTGAAAGCAGAGGGGACAGTGTTCAAAGTCACTTGGCAGTGACTCGGGGCAAGGAAGATGGATGCCCACCATCGTCGCAAGATTCAGGTCGTTCGCGGTTGCCTTGACTCTTCAGCCACGAGGTCCAGGCGGTGTCGACGACGACCAGGAGCTGGATTCGGCGTGTCCCACGATGTCTGCAGCTTACTGCGGTGTCGGCGACTCGATCGGAGTCAACAAGCCTTGGTAACAGCAAGTCTCAGGGAAAGTGTGAAGAGACAATGGCGCAGACCAGCAAGGTCTGTGGGACTCACCCAGCGAGGGTAAGTCAGGGCAGGCCTGGAGCAACCAGGGGAGCCCTTTGGTTTCTTTAGAAAGTCTTCTGGGGACCCACAAGCCGGCTGGCAAGGGTTCGCGAAGACACCTCGGGAGGATTCGCTCACAGGGGCCCATGGTCACTCGGGACATGGTAGGCCTCTGATCTTCGGAGGGATTCCTGCTGGAGGCTAGGACCACACGTGGTCCAAAACACAAGTTTGTGGAACGTTGTGAAGGGGTTGCACTCGACAATAGTGCATGGTACCCAGTGGTCGCGGTTCCTCGTTACTCTTGGGGTCCACTGGCCTCAGCTTCACTGGGGACTCACGATGGCCTTTGAGAAGTCAGGAAATCCACTTCTTGGGCTGCAGGGACTTCGGACTCCAGCGGGAGCGGCGTAGTTTGCGACCGTCGTTTGTAGTTTTTGGTGCCTGCCAAGCAGGGAGTCACTCCTTGACTCCAAGGGAGATTCTTCAGTCTTCCAAAGGTAGTGGAACGTCGAAGGTCCAGGATTCTTCTTCAGAGCGTCGTCCAGGGATATCTAGGGTGCAATGCACAGGTTCCCCCTCTTATACTAAAAGAAAGGGAGGGACTAGCTCTATGACCCTACCTATGGGAGGGTCAGGGGAGTGGGTGGCTACACCCACTTCCCTTTGTCCAGTTTCGCGCCAGAGCAGGGGCAGGTAGCCCCTGAGCCGGTTTGAACTGGCATATGCACAGAGGAGCCTTCTGCTCCCCCAGTGCAGGACTTCAAAGCACTCTAAGAGTGCACCCACCCAGCCCCAATACACTAAACCCTGTCTGGAAGGTGGTCACACCCCCTTGGGACAGGATATCTATTGTTGGGCTTCCTCCACTGCGAGTGTTGGTCATCAGCAGGAGGGCAGCCCAGTGTCTGTGACTGGTGGCATCCATTTTGTGATGCCAGGGCTCTGCAGGATTCTACCGCGTTTCCACAGTAGGTACATGTCTATCCCTCTAGAAGGGTGGAATGCTACCCCCGCCACCAGGACTGGCGGGGGGGGTAGTATTCCAAGATGTTTGACACCAAACACGACATGTTTCGATGCAGCCATTCCAAAGTTAGCATTTTACCGCGAGGATATAATGCACTTAAAAGTATATGGTTTAACCGCATCCACAAACAGCACCAGAGAATGGACTTTGAGAGCTGCAGAGGGGCCCTGCTCAGGCAGAGGCACCCCCTCACATAGAAGCCAAGCACCCTGCCCTCAGGATTGATAGGGCCTGCCTTAGGGGTGACTGATAGGTTTATATGTGTGCACAGGAGAGATATAGGGAACCTATATCTCAGTGAGGAGTGCTAGCACCACCTCACCCAGGCTGCAGTAGCAGGCCTGTGGTGTCAGATTTAGTCTGCTTCCCAGGGGTGGCATAATACATGCTGCAGCCCCTGGTAGGCCTGTGAAGTACCTATGCCCTTGGTACCTAAGGTACCATATACTAGGGACTCATAAGGTACCACAGTATCCAATCACTAGTGCACCTAGAGTGCACTCCAAATCGTTTAGAGAGAACAGAGAGGCTGGGGCCCTGATTAGCAGGGGCCCAGCCAGACTATAGCCAGAAACCAGTGTAAACATCAGAAAAAAAGTGGGGGCAACATAAGAGGCAGATCCTACTCTCCTACACAACCCCCCCCCCAACGCAGGGACACTAAACTAACCTTGACCAGTTGAGTCTTCGTGTTCAAAGTGGAAATACCTTGAGAGTCCATCTGCATTGGCATGTTGGGTCCCAGGTCTATGTTCCACTGTATAGTCCATCCCCTGTAGGGAAATGGACCACCTCAAAAGTTTTGGGTTTTCTCCTTTCATTTGTTTAAGCCATAGGAGGGGCTTGTGGTCAGTCTGAACTATGAAGTGAGTGCCAAACAAGTATGGCCTCAGCTTCTTCAGGGCCCACACCACCGCAAAGGCCTCCCTCTCTATAGCTGACCAACTTTTCTCTCTAGGGGTCAGCCTTCTGCTAATAAAAGCTACTGGCTGGTCTTGACCTTCATCATTCAGTTGAGACAGTACAGCTCCCACACCCAGCTCAGAAGCATCTGTTTGGACAATGAACTTTTTGGTGTAGTCTGGACTCTGTAAGATGGGGGCAGTGCACATGGCCTGCTTTAGGTCTTCAAATGCCTTCTGACAGCTAGCTGTCCACTGAACCTTTTTTGGCATTTTCTTTGAGGTCAGATCATTCAAGGGGGTCACTATAGATCCATATCCCTTCACAAACCTCCTATAGTACCCAGTCAGGCCTAAGAAGGCTCTCACCTGTGTCTGGGTGGTTGGAGCAACCCATTCCATTATGGTTTGGATTTTGCTCTGTAAAGGCTGAACCTGGCCTCCACCTACAAGGTGGACCAGGTACACAACCTGACTCTGCCCTATCTGGCACTTAGTGGCCTTGATAGTGAGGCCTGCTTTCTGCAGGGCCTCCAAAACATTCCTGAGGTGGACCAGGTAATCCTGCCAGGAGGAACTAAAGACAGCAATATCATCTAGATAAGCTGATCAATAAGTTTCCATCCCTGTCAGCACTTTATTCACCAACCTCTGAAAAGTGGCAGGTGCATTTTTCAATCCAAAGGGCATCACCACAAAGTGGTAGTGCCCACCAGGGGTCGAAAATGCTGTCTTGGCTTTTGCATCATCAGCTAATCTGATCTGCCAGTAGCCAGCTGTTAGGTCAAACGTGCTTAGATACTTGGCTGAGGCCAAAGTATCAATCAGCTCATCTGCCCTTGGTATGGGATAGGCATCAGTCCTAGTGACTGCATTGAGGCCTCTGTAGTCTACACAAAACCTCATTTCTTTCTTACCACCCTGGGTATGAGGCTTGGGTACCAGGACTACTGGACTAGCCCAAGGGCTATCTGAAGGCTCAATTACACCTAGCTCCAACATTTTCTGGACTTCAGTCCTGATACAGTCCTGACATGGTAAGGTTGCCTGTAGATTTTATTCTTTACAGGCAGACTGTCTCCAGTGTCCACCTCATGGGTGCACCAGGAAGTCTGACTAGGGGTCAGGCTAAACATATGTCTGTACTGTTGCAGAACTTGTCTGCACTCAGTTTGCTGATGGTCAGTGAGGCTGCTTGCCAAAGCAACACCATCTACTGACCCATCATCAGGGTTCTGAGAGAGCAGGTCAGGGAGAGGGTCACTCTCCTCCTCCTGGTCCTCATCAGTTGCCATGAGCAAGCCCATGTCAGCCCTGTCAACATATGGCTTTAATCTGTTGATGTGGAGCACCCTCAGGGGGCTCCTGGGAGTTCCAAGATTCACCAGGTAGGTGACTTCTCCCTTCTGTTCAACTATTGCATGGGGGCCACTCCACTTGTCCTGGAGGGCTGCTGGGGCCACAGGCTCCAACACCCACACTTTCTGTCCTGGCTGGTATACAGTCAGTACAGCCTTTGGTCATGCCAAGCTTTTTGTAATTCTTGGCTGGCCTCTAGGTTTTGGTTGCCTTTTTCATGTACTCTGCTATCCGGGAGCGGAGACCAAGTACATAGTCCATCACATCTTGTTTGGGGGGCTTGAGAGGTAACTCCCAGCCCTCTTTTACCAAACACAGTGGACCTCTCACAGGATGCCCAAACAGAAGCTCAAATGGGCTGTAACCAACCCCCTTCTGTGGAACCTCTCTGTATGCAAACAACAGGCAAGGAAGAAGAAGGTCCCATTTCCGCCTAAGCTTCTCTGGGAGTCCTTTAATCATTCCTTTCAAGGTTTTGTTGAAGCGTTCAACTAAACCATTGCATTGTGGGTGATAGGGGGTGGTGAACTTGTAAGTTACACCACACTCCTTCCACATTGCTTTTAGATATCCTGACATGAAGTTGGTACCTCTGTCAGAAATGACCTCCTTTGGGAAACCCACTCTGGAGAAGACTCCAATGAGGGCTCTTGCCACCACAGGGGCTGTGGTGGTCCTCAGGGAATTGCTTCTGGGTACCTGGTGGCATGATCCACTACCACCAGGATAAACCTGTGCCCAGATGCAGTTTGAGGGTCAAGGGGACCAACAATGTCAATCCCTACCCTTTCAAAGGGTACCCCCACCACCGGTAGTGGTATCAGGGGGCCTTTGTTGCGCCACCTGCCTTACCACTGGCTTGGCATGTGACACAGGAGCGACAAAACTCCTTTGTGTCCTCTGACATATGTGGCCAATGAAAATGTGGAACAAGCCTGTCCCAGGTCTTGTTTTGGCCCAAGTGTCCTGCTAAAGGGATGTCATGTGCTAGGGTCAAGAGGAACCCCATAAACTTCTGAGGTATTACCAACCTCCTGGTGGCTCCAGGGGCTGGGTCTCTACCCTCAGAATATAGGAGTCCCTCATCCCAATAAACTTTATGGGACCCACTAGCACTCCCAGCAGCCTCAGCAGCAGCCTGCTGTCTGAGGGGTTCAAGAGAGGGGCAGCACTGTTGCTCCTTACTCAGATCCTCCCTAGAAGGGCCCCCTGCCCCCAAGAACTCAACCTGATCAGGCTCAAGTTCCTCTGGGGCAGTTCCTTCTTCAGGATTTGCTTCACCTCCCTCTGGGGGTGAATCTGTGATCTGAGACAGAGGGGAAGGCACTGCCTTTACCTTACTGCTCCTCCTCTTGGGAAGCATCTGGTCCATTGTTCCAGGATCCAGAGCTGGTTCAGTGTCATGCATTCTTGCTTGTGACCTGGTCACAGCAAATACCTCTGCAGGGATGCCCAACATCTCAGCATGAGTCCATAACTCTACTTCAGACCATGCTGAAGTCTCTGGATCATTGCCCAATAGACATTCGACAGGGAGGTCTGCACTGACTACAACCTTCTTGAGGCCAGTTACCCCTCCCCAGGAGAAATTCACAACTGCCAGACTATGGTTGGTCCTGACATTGCTTGCATTGGTCACCTGGTATATTTCGCCCAGGATGATCTGTCCAGGGTCCACAAGATCCTCTGCCACCATGGTGACACTAGCACCTGTGTCCCTAAATGCCAAAGCCTGTTTGCCATTTATTACAGGCTGCTGTTTGTATTTGCCCAGATTACTGGGGCTCACTAGGAAGGACATATTAAGGTCTCCCTCACAAATCAGCATTGCCTGAGTGGGCACTCTGACTAGGTCAGAGTCCACTTCAGAACCCAGGGTCAACCCTACTACACCCTTATTCTGTGTACCACCTCCACCAGTAGCTGAGCTAGGGGGAACAGTTGCCTTAGGGGCAGGGGTGGTGGTGGTTTGGTCTTTGGACTTGTTACAGTCAGAAGTCCAGTGCCCTTTCTGTTTACAGAATTTGCACCAGGGCTTCTTTTGGCCTTTTCCCTTGTTGGATTGTGACTCCCCACCAGATGCAGATTTTTGGGGCCCTTGTGAAGACTTCTGGTCTTTTGACTTATCCCCACCTTTCTCAGAGCCCTTAGGATCTTGCTTCTTAGTGTCACCCCCTTGGTTCTGGGGTTTCTGCCACACCCTGGTTCTGACCCATTTGTCTGCCTTCTTTCCCAATTCTTGGGGAGAGGTCAGATCTGAGTCCACCAGGTATTGATGCAACAACGGGTTCTGGCAATTATTAAGGATCTGTTCTCTCATCATCAGATTATACAATCCCTTGAAATCAGTAACCCTACTGCCAACCAGCCAACCCTCCAGAGCCTTTTATTTATTTATTTATTTATTTATTTACCGAATTTATACAGCGCATAGCTGCCCCAGCGACGGGGCGTCCCAGCGCTACCAGGTAAACTATCATGAAGCAGAGAAGGAAAAAGAACCTAAGGCTCCCCCGGAAAGAGCCAGGTCTTTATGGCTCTCCGAAACTCTAGAAGATTCTGTAGTCCTCTAATCCCAGAGGAAAGGGAGTTCCAGAGCCTAGCTGCCAATACCTTAAATGAGCGTCCACCTGCTCTGGCTCTACGAACTCGGGGGATGCAGACTAACCTTTTATCTGCAGAGCGAAGAGTACGCCTCGGGATATATGGCACTAGCCAATTCGCTAAGACCTTGGGGGCTTGATGATTCAGGATTTTATAAGCAACACACAAAGACTTGAACTGAATCCTCTTCTCCACCGGCAGCCAGTGAAGCCTGGACAGAGAACCAGACACAGAACAGGATCTTGGGAGGGCCATCAGAGTGCGAGCGGCCGCATTTTGAACTCTTTGGAGTCGCTGAATGCAAGATTTATTAGCACCCAAATATAGGGCATTTCCATAGTCCAATCTGGACAGGATCGTGGCCTGTAAAATGGTCTGTCGAATAGAGGGATTAAAAAAACCCAATAAAGGTTTAAGACCTTGGTTGCACAATCAACAAAGTCAGTCCAGTCCTGAGTCTGTGCCTTCTGGGTGTCTCTGAACTGTCCTGAGTCTGTGCCTTCTGGGTGTCTCTGAACTTCAACCTGTACTGTTCAGTGGTTAAGCCAAACCCATCTATCAGTGCACTCTTCAGGACTTCATAATCATCGGCATCCTCTTCTCTAACAGTGAGGAGCTTGTCTCTACCTTTGTCTGAAAAGGAGAGCCACAAGATTGCTGCCGACTGCTTTTGGGGGACCTGCTGTACTCTACAGGCCCTCTCCATAGCAGTTATCCACTTGTGGATATCATCCCCACTCTGGTAGGGAGGAACAACCTTGCTCAGGTTCCTATGGTCTGGAATAGATTCTCTGCCTCTAGGGACACTGTTGCTGCCACCAAGGGGTTCTAACCCCTCTCTTCTAGAAGCTCTCTGGATCTCCAGTTCTTCTCTATCCAGTGCCAACTGCTTGGTTCTGAGGGCAACTCTTGCTTCCTCATACTGCAGCAGTTTGCACATTCTTTCAGAGGAGGTCTCTCTTATGGGAAAGTATGAGTTCCTCTGGTGGACAAATTCTCTGCCAGAGTGATAAGAGTGGTCAGATTCCCTGGAAGGGGACCTATGCCTCTCCTCCACTCTGTCAGCTCTCTTAGGGAGAATTCCTCTGTCCTTTTCAGGCCCCTTGAGGCCTGGCCCTTCAATCACAGAGTCCTGGTCATTCTGATGTTCATCATCTGACCCAGATACTGTAATTGACCCACTCACTGATTCAGACCCATTAGCTCCTAGAGCCAATCTAAGATCATCTGCTGTCAGCAGATCTATCAGGTGTAGGGTTGAGGGACTCTGTCCTAGCCTCAGGTGTCTTTCAACACACATGGCTCTCAAGTCAGAGAAAGCCATGTCCTTATACTGAGCCTGAGTGGATCCACTGGTTCCACCCTTTAAGGACATTCTAGTGTTGTGCAGTGTTGTACTACCTACACTAGTTTGTGGCCTACTGATACTAGCTTGAGCTGTAGAAAGGGTGTGCTATCCCTTGGCACACAGCTCTAAGTTCAGTAGAACTTATTGATACTAAGCTTGACTTTATATGTACCTTAAGTACCTATAGTGGTTTTCAGTTAGTAATTCAAATAGAGATTTTCTGGTAAAACAATAGCAAGCTGGAATCCCACCGCTGCCAACCAATGTGAGAAGTTGGCCTGGTATATGCTGTTCACTAATTAAAGTGGACACCTTGCACCAGAACAATTCAACTCTTATGGTAGATAGGTTTAAGACAACCTTTATAGAAAGCTATCCTAGTGGTAGCTGTGGAGAGCAGCCTTCAGGCTAAGTCTTGAAGGAATGTAAAGCAGCTTGTTTTACCACACAATCTCTTGAATCACCAAATGAAAAGACACCACACAGGTATATATATCAAATATATATGTATTTATTAATAAACACTCTCTACTAATCTCTTTATGAGATTAGAGGTCAGGAACATATGTACAAGTCAAATGTTATCAAAATAAGTTTAGCACAATCGAATATCACAATCTTAGTTTGCTAGACCTAGGTCTAGGGCATCTAGAATCGAGGGACCCCAAGAACCACCCCAGGTAGTTGTAGGAGACCCACAGGGGACGGACGCGGTGACCTGGCACCGGTGCGAGTCCTGTGCGAGTCTATGCGCTCAGACGCGATTGAGATTTCAATGTTAAAGCTCCCTTGCGTGTTCGAGGCGAACACACCGATCGGTCCTTGTACGAGTCGAAGGACGCGGTTATAGATAGAGTTGCAAGGGAGATGGACGCGCTGTGTCTAACAGAGACGCGAACCTTGTGCGAGTCAGTGCAATGGAGATCTCAGTGCTACAGACCCTTTGTGTGTTCGAGGCGAACACCGATCGGACTCGGTACGAGTCGAAGGATACAGTTCTAGATAGTGTTACAAAGGAGATGGACGCGGTGTGTCTAACACAGACGCGAACCCTGTACGAGTCAGAGCAATTGTCGCACTTAGAAAGTTAGAGTTTTAGGACACTTCGAGGGAAGCTACAAGCAAATCACTTACAGGGTAAGTAGTTCTAGGGCTCACACCCACAGGAGCACCGTAGTGCTGAAGTTACCTCACCCAGGGGAGCCGGGTGCATAGGTGTTCTTTGGTGTCGGGTCGCGGCGTCGTTTCCAATGGGAGCCAGTGAAGACTTGCTGCTTGCGGCGACAGGAGAAGTGTCCGGAGGAATCTAAGCCTGGATTCGGAAGATGAAAGACCTGAAAGCAGAGGGGACAGTGTTCAAAGTCACTTGGCAGTGACTCGGGGCAAGGAAGATGGATGCCCACCGTCGTCGCAAGATTCAGGTCGTTCGCGGTTGCCTTGACTCTTCAGCCACGAGGTTCAGGAGGCGTCGACGATGACCAGGAGCTGGATTCGGCGTGTCCCACGATGTCTGCAGCTTACTGCGGTGTCGGCGACTCGATCGGAGCCAACAAGCCTTGGTAACAGCAAGTCTCAGGGAAAGTGTGAAGAGACAATGGCGCAGACCAGCAAGGTCTGTGGGACTCACCCAGTGAGGGTAAGTCAGGGCAGGCCTGGAGCAACCAGAGGAGCCCTTTGGTTTCTTTAGAAAGTCTTCTGGGGACCCACAAGCCGGCTGGCAAGGGTTCGCGAAGACACCTCGGGAGGATTCGCTCACAGGGGCCCATGGTCACTCGGGACATGGTAGGCCTCTGATCTTCGGAGGGATTCCTGCTGGAGGCTAGGACCACACGTGGTCCAAAACACAAGTTCGTGGAACGTTGTGAAGGGGTTGCACTCGACAATAGTGCATGGTACCCAGTGGTCGCGGTTCCTCGTTACTCTTGGGGTCCACTGGCCTCAGCTTCACTGGGGACTCACGATGGCCTTTGAGAAGTCAGGAAATCCACTTCTTGGGCTGCAGGGACTTCGGACTCCAGCGGGAGCGGCGTAGTTTGCGACCGTCGTTTGTAGTTTTTGGTGCCTGCCAAGCAGGGGAGTCACTCCTTGACTCCAAGGGAGATTCTTCAGTCTTCCAAAGGTAGTGGAACGTCGAAGGTCCAGGATTCTTCTTCAGAGCGTCGTCCAGGGATATCTAGGGTGCAATGCACAGGTTCCCCCTCTTATACTAAAAGAAAGGGAGGGACTAGCTCTATGACCCTACCTATGGGAGGGTCAGGGGAGTGGGTGGCTACACCCACTTCCCTTTGTCCAGTTTCGCGCCAGAGCAGGGGCAGGTAGCCCCTGAGCCGGTTTGAACTGGCATATGCACAGAGGAGCCTTCTGCTCCCCCAGTGCAGGACTTCAAAGCACTCTAAGAGTGCACCCACCCAGCCCCAATACACTAAACCCTGTCTGGAAGGTGGTCACACCCCTTGGGACAGGATATCTATTGTTGGGCTTCCTCCACTGCGAGTGTTGGTCATCAGCAGGAGGGCAGCCCAGTGTCTGTGACTGGTGGCATCCATTTTGTGATGCCAGGGCTCTGCAGGATTCTACTGCGTTTCCACAGTAGGTACATGTCTATCCCTCTAGAAGGGTGGAATGCTACCCCCGCCGCCAGGACTGGCGGGGGGAGTAGTATTCCAAGATGTTTGACACCAAACACGACATGTTTCGATGCAGCCATTCCAAAGTTAGCATTTTACCGCGAGGATATAATGCACTTAAAAGTATATGGTTTAACCGCATCCACAAACAGCACCAGAGAATGGACTTTGAGAGCTGCAGAGGGGCCCTGCTCAGGCAGAGGCACCCCCTCACATAGAAGCCAAGCACCCTGCCCTCAGGATTGATAGGGCCTGCCTTAGGGGTGACTGATAGGTTTATATGTGTGCGCAGGAGAGATATAGGGAACCTATATCTCAGTGAGGAGTGCTAGCACCACCTCACCCAGGCTGCAGTAGCAGGCCTGTGGTGTCAGATTTAGTCTGCTTCCCAGGGGTGGCATAATACATGCTGCAGCCCCTGGTAGGCCTGTGAAGTACCTATGCCCTTGGTACCTAAGGTACCATATACTAGGGACTCATAAGGTACCACAGTATCCAATCACTAGTGCACCTAGAGTGCACTCCAAATCGTTTAGAGAGAACAGAGAGGCTGGGGCCCTGATTAGCAGGGGCCCAGCCAGACTATAGCCAGAAACCAGTGTAAACATCAGAAAAAAAGTGGGGGCAACATAAGAGGCAGATCCTACTCTCCTACACAACTCAAAAGACGCTCTTGGATTTTCTTGGAATGACAACTATATACAAATTGGTCCCTAATATAAATATCCAAAGATGCCCAAAATGTGCATGTTGATGCCAAGTTTCGTAATGCCAAGATATACGCTTCAAAACATTGTTTTGTTTTCTCTTTAAAAAGTTACATCTTTCCAACAAAACACTTGGCTGTTCTGTAAACTTGTTGGACAGTCTGGTAACTTCTTCAACATATTCATCCCATTGTTCAAAATCCTCATTTGGAATAGGCTCCAGTAAATTATCAAACATTTGCTGTCCCCCTCACTGAGATGACTAAATAGAAGGGCACCCTTTTAGGAGGAACTTCTCAGCAACTACAGCTACTAAATAATTTTGAAATGATCTAAACCATGTCTTCCATGGCATAGTTGGCTTCCCTGGTAGTAGCAAAGATGGTGTAATCAGAATCAAGTTGTGAGCCAAATTCATCAGGTCTCTGTGGTATTTTTTTTTTATTTCAAAATATGGTAATATGCTCAAAAAGTTGCAATTATAATCCTTCAAAATAATAGTATTTCGAACATACCATGCTCCAGAACCGTTCAGCATTTGAAGTTCCACCAAGTATTCCAACGGGAGTTGCTCCAAAGAAGGAAAAAAACAATTGCAAAAAACGAAGTATTTGAAATGCTGCGATGTGTTTCAATTCAATTGAATGTTAATTTTCCCAGTTTAAGATGGCCACCACTTTTGAGGTGTTGATGTCATTTCCTGTAATCGGAATGACATGTGGATCCAACGAGGTGCGTAGCCTGTGCGTTAGATAAACTGACTACCGCAGTCCACGCGAAGACTCCAAACCAGTCTTTTGCTGCTCTCATGAGGTCCTTGATGGCCCGGTATTCACGTAATTTCTGGGCCAACCTAATTGCCAGCTCGTATGGGTGCAGCGCTATACCAAATGCTCCGTCGGTGTTCAAAGACCCTTTGTAGGAGGCTGGCTTAGTATATGGTGCACACTTATTTAAGTGAAGCACCCTGAACTAATCCAGACAACCCATATGGTGATCTTAGTGGTCTTAGGCAATCATAGAAAGCTCTCTAAGTGGTAGCTGTGGAGAGCAGCCTTCAGGCTTGGTCCCGAAGGAGTGTAAAACAGCGTGTTTTACCAGTACTAATCATATGGTGTAGGTTAAGTGAAAAAGAACCAGAAACTGTAGTTATAAAAATATGTATTTAGTATAAACATTCACTAACACATTGAAATATTTCCTACCTGGAGATATAATCACAATACACACAATACTTCAATACTAGAACAGGTAAGTAGCACAAATACACAGTTGTCTCCATGGGGAGACCAAACCATATACTAATAAAGTGGAATGCGAACTGCGACCGAAGTCGAGACTGAACCCAGAAGACTTAGAAGAGCTGGGGACCCAAGGAACCACCCAAGGTAAGTACCCAGGAACCCCATGGAGGTAGTGTGCAGAGTGGAAACACAAACGCGTACTCAATACAAGTCAATGGGGAAGTCGCAGTTGCAGTTTGGCAGAAGAAGGACCCTTCACAGAGGACCCTGAAGAAACCCTGTGGAAGATGGAAGGTTGGAGAGTCTCCTTACCCATAGATTCTCCAGGAACCAGGATACCTACACCAGGGAAGCCAGATGCATAGGTACGAAGTGACGTTGGAAACAGCTGTAGACCACAATGGAGGACTTCAGTAAAGATGCCGCTGGCGAAGAAGGTGAAAGAGTCCGGTGGAAATCAAGGGTGGATTCTTGAAGAGGAGTACCTGCAAGCAGAGGGGACAGAGTCTATGCCTCTCGGGAGTGACCAGGAGGCATGGAAGACCAATGGCCACCGATGAACGAAGATGGAGGAGAGTTGACGGTGACCTTGTCGCTGCAGCTTAGAGGACCAGGCAATGCTGTGGAAGATCAGGAGCCATTCACAAGCTGTCCCACATTGAAAGTCAAGAGCCAGGGGGTCGGTGTCCGGCAGGAGCACCAACAAGCCTTGGCAGCAGCAACAGACAAGGAAAACAAAGAAGGTGCAGTGTCAGGACCAGCAAGGTCCAAGGGACTCACCAAATGCAGGAAAGTCAGAGCAGGCCCCGAGCAAGCAGGGGAGCCCACTGAAGCCAAAAAAGACCCTCAAGAGGACCCACAGGAGTCGCAAGAGGACCTCGAGCAGCTCACCAATGATGCAGGCCCACTGTGCAGAGTATGTGGTGAGGACAAAGATCTTGGTAGCAAAAGATGCTGGAGGCTGGAGCTTCTTGGAGCCCGAAGATCTCTGTAGGAGAGAGTAAACAAGCCTTGGCAACGATAATTCAACGCGGTGCACAGGGGTTCTGTTCCAGCAGTTCCAACATACTGGCCTCAAACTCAGTGAGACAGCGCAGGCCTCAAGGGAGTTGCAGAACCACCACCTATGTTGCTGGACATTTCGGAGTCCATAGGACGTCAGGATCAGCAGACCGGTCAACTTAGTTGCGGTGCCTGCAGATGCAGGGGAGTGACTCCTTCACTCCAAGGGAGATTACTTCGGGTGTCTTTGATGCCCACAGGCCTGGAGAAGAACCTGGATGGAACACAGGCACAGACGACGCAGAAGACTAGCAGGACTATGAGAACAGGAGCAGCAGGAGTCTTCCAGATGCAGTCTTGGTTCCCAAAGCAAGGTCCAACGAAGTCCAAAGTGCTGAGACGGTTGAAGATGAAGTGGTTTCGGATCTAAATCCTGTCCCATGATGAATCTGAAGAGCCACCCACAGGTAAACCCTTAAGTGCCCTAGGGAAAGGGTTGGGACGATTCAGGGGTCCCTCCCAGAGGAGGCGCTGGACAGACGGGAGGATACTCCCATGTCCTTTGTCCAGTTCATGCCAGAGTGGGGGCCGATGTCTCCCTGAACTGGTTCCAACTGGAGTATGCAAGGAGGGCACCAAATGTGCCCTTCAAAGCAGTCTGCTGGCACTGACAAGCGCTCCCACCCCAGCTCAATACACTAAGTCCTGTCTGGGAGGTGGTCACACCTCTCTGTGACAGGAAATCTATTGTTCTACCTTCCCCTACTCAAGCCTGGCTCAGCAGCAGGAGGGCAGAATTGTGTCTGTGGTCGGCAGCAGCATAAGCTTGCTGTTAGACCCTGAAAGGTTGGTATGGGGAATACAGTACATGGGATCTTACATCCAACACTGGAATCGGTGTTGGGGTAGGATTCCAACATGTTTGATACCAAACATGACCGGTTTTGGTGCAGCCAATATATAGTTAGACATCTCGTATTTGACTTGATGTCCACTATATGTATTGAATGGCTGACCGCACTTACAAAGCCTGGAGAATCGACTCCGTGGTTTGTAGAGGAGCCCTGCTCATGCAGGGGCACCCTTACACGTGTAACCAAGCACCCTGCCCTCAGGACTGAAATGCCTGCCATAGGGGTGACTTATAGGTTTTAAGTGCTGTGACATCAGATATAAGGAAACTTATATCTGTTGTAAGTGGTGCTAGCACCAACTTAGGCTGCAATGGCAGACCTGTAGTCACAGTTTGAGTGGTCTCTCATAGGTGGCATAATACATGCAGCAGCCCATGCGAGACCCATGGTGTACCTATGCCCTGGGTACCTTAGTACCATATACTAGGGACTTACCTGGGTGCACCAGTAGCCAATTGGGAAGGTACCAAAGTACTTACAACTGTCAAATTTAGGGAGGAAGCACAGTGATTGGGTCCTGATTAGCAGGATCCCAGTCAGACTAGTCAGAAAACAGAATAACACCAGCAAAAAGTGGGTGTACCCATGAAAGCAGATCCTACTTTCCTACGGGGATCATAGCCTGGATGTCCTGTAGTCTTCTTTACTGGGGAAAGGCACAAAACCGGACTATATCCAGAATGCCTCTGAAGAAGGGGAGAGTCTGAGAAGGAGTCAGGTGCGAGTTCGGCACATTGATAGTGAACCCCAAAGATGACAGGAGGTTCGCAGTAGTCTGGAGGTGGCTGACGACTGCATGCTGTGAGCCCGCCTTCAACAGTCAATCGTCGAGGTAGGAGAAGACTGGGCCCCCTGACCTCCAAAGGTGTGCTACTACTACCGCCTTCACTTTTGTGAACACCTGATGGTCACTGGTGAGACCAATGAGGAGCATAGTAAACTAAAAATGCTCCAGTCCCACCGCAAACCACAGGTAGTGCGGATGGGCCTGCAAGACGGGTATATGGAAATAGGCATGCTGCAGATCCAATGCCACCATCCACTCTCCAAGGCCAAGAGCAGA
This sequence comes from Calotriton arnoldi, assembly GCA_963921515.1. Lineage (NCBI taxonomy): Eukaryota > Metazoa > Chordata > Amphibia > Caudata > Salamandridae > Calotriton > Calotriton arnoldi. The sequence goes on along the minus strand of CAWUFW010008598.1, from coordinate 847,126 downwards.
CAAGACCAGGGTTAGTGTGAGCATTCTGAATTTGTCCGTACCGAAAAAGGCATTGAGAAGGCGCAGGTCTAAAATAGAGCGAAGACCTCTGTCCTCCTTTGGCACCAGAAAGTAGTGGGAATAATGGGAAGAAGGACCACAACCCACCTCTGGCGCAGGCACCCACTTGTTAGACCCTTTGGACAAAAGGACTTGCACTTCCTGCCGTAAGACAAACAGATGGTCCTCTATCCGTCTTTCCAGGAATGGTGAAAGATGCATCAGAGTGGCAATGAAGAGTAAGGCGTCCCCCTTTTGAACTATCTGCATGACCCACTTGTCAGATGTATTAGTCTGCAAATCTGGCAAGAATCGTTTGATCCTGCCTCCAACTGGATGGCGGTGATCCACTAAGGGCAAGCTAAAGGGGTTTAGCAGGTGGGGCCACCACTGTGACTTCCGGGGCCACTCTTGCGACTTCTGGATTGGGAATGCAACCGGGACCAAATCTATGACTTGGACCTGTTTTGCCACAGAGTCTTCCGGTTTTGGCCACAGAGTTTCGCCTTGAGGTCTCATATGGCCTTCAGGTTCATCAATGTGCAGACACTGGAGGCCCTAAAGTCGTGGCCTGGTTCTGTTACAGACATTTATGACAGTCCTTACAGGGCTTAAAACTTGTTCTGGGAGCTGACATTTCCCACGCGGTTAGAAGTCTCTATTAAAAACAATCTATATAGAGATGGTTCTTCTTTGCACCACTTTTTGCTTTGGCTCCAGAGACTAGGCTGGCGGATGGAGCATCCACCTAGAAGTTTGAACTATAAACCCACTCGTACAATGTTAGAACTAAGGATGGAAGGACTGGAACAGTCTTGCACTGGTCACTGAGCAACTGATCATTATGCTTTATGCATTATGCCTGCAGTTCAGAAGGTCGAACTTCCTAACCATGCTCTGATGAGATAGTTGTCCAAGTAAGAGTAGCAGGGAAGCATCTGCAGCTACAGAAAGATGATGACTTTGGCTAGCATATTTGTAAGAACTGAAGGACCAGCACTGGCATTAAATGGCTGTGTCCTGCAATGGTAGTGTTAATTTCCCACTGTGACTTTTCAGTCTTTCTTCTGGATAAGTGCTTGAAACTGTCATGCAGGTCTACCAACCTGTCATTATTATAAACTTACCCAACTTCTGTCGGAGGACGGTCTGATTTTGATCATGAAGATCAGAATAGAGTGGAATTAAAAGTCACTTTTCCTTTCAAGAAGTACTTGGAGTAAAATCATTGCCTCTGTTGCTCCAAAGAGGCCTCTCAACCTCCTGCTGAAATTCTTGGGCTACTGAGTGAGATAGAGGTGGCCTGGATAGGGCTGCTGTTTAAACTGTTGTGCCAAGCGATTTATCACTAATCAGAGAGCCCACACATCTGTGGTTATATGGGGTCAGGGATGATAGTGGGGAGAAAGCCTTCACCCACTGGAAAGGAGTAGGCATTGTGCCACCGGGGATGTGCGTATACCTTTGGACTGTCCTTGGGACTTCTTTGCCTCTGTAAATACTGGGGGGATGTGCTTGTTCTTCCCTCAGAGGTGCTTCCACATTAAATGCCACATGAACCTGAAAAGACTTCAGTCAGGGGTTTGGATTGAAAGGGCATTCTAGTTTTGAGTGGAAAGCTTTAGCTGGCTGAAAGAGACAAGGTGGTATTAGCACTGCTTCCTTGGATAGCACTCAAGGATATGGCTGTGTCTGCTTTGTACTGCTGCAGTGTCTTATCAGTTGAAGGATTTAATACATTTTTCAAATCAAAAAGGATGTTATAATGTTTTGTGTGCCTCTGGGACTAAGATTTAAGGCACAAGTGCTGGCACATAAACAGAACATAGAAGTTTGTGCTCTACATCCTCCAAACCCAAGTTAAGGATAAATCTTGTGAAAGGGGGCATCTTGTCGCTGGCCATAATGTAACTGGCACATGCTCATTCGAGGTAAAAACCGCCAGACTGCAGCTTTTTCTTTCCAGGTGTTTTGAAGCCCCAGACGACTACCCAAGATGGAAGCTGTGGTGTGGACCGAGTCGTACTGAGGCCTGGCGGGACTGGGAAGCAGTCGGAAACAGCCACCGAGGCCTCCAAAGGGACTTGACTCACTGGGCGTCACGTCGATCACTGCTGCAGTGTGAGACGAGCAGCGCAGGTGGGCTCATGCCGGCGTCAGACGAATTGGCTGCGTTGAAGAACGAGCTGCATCCTGGGTGGGCTGCCTGGGCCGACGCAGCGATCGGAGTCCAGTGGCGCTGGAGGCTGGGCAGGTTGTAGCGATACCTCTGTTTTATTATACACGTACCTACTTACCTGTCATCTTCATGTTCTTTGTATGGCATTCCATGTCCTGGCTGTGCTCGTTGTGGAGTCTAACGGGAACTTCAAGGAGTTTGCAGCTGGAAGCCACTGGGCGAGGACGTGCTGAAAGTGGGCTCTTCTACATTTGGAATAAAGCTACTTTAGTTCTTACCTTCACTAATGAATCACCTTCATTTGACATTTTGCGACGAGCTGTTGACATTAACGAGAGAGCCCACCACCGCATTTTTCTCTTATAGCCTAGTTTGGACGGGCGCCGCGGTGCCGGTGTGTAGTCCTGGGCGGAGCAGTCCAGAAGGAGCGTTTTTCTGGCCCAGGCTGAGGTAAAGGGTGTAGGAAAGTGGGATCTGCTTTCATGGTTAACCCCACTTTTTGCTGGTGTCATTCAGTTTTCTGACTAGTCTGACTGGGATCCTGCTAATCAGGACCCCAGTCACTGTGCTCTCTCCCTAACCGGTCATGTTTGGTATCAAACATGTTGGAATCCTACCCCAACACCGATTCCAGTGATGGATGTAGGATCCCATATACTGGGGGGCTCCCCTAGGGTGCCCCCCTGTATTTATTCCCAGTACCATCTTTTTAGGGTCTAACAGCAAGCTACTGCTGCTGCCGACCACATACATGATTCTGCCCTCCTGCTGCTGAGCTGAGCTCGAGCAGGGGAAGGTAGAACAATAGGTTTCTTGTCACAGGGAGGTGTGACCACCTCCCAGACAGGACTTTGTGTATTGGGATGGGTTGGGGGCGCTTGCTAGTGCCACCAGACTGCTTTGAAGGGCACATTTGGTGGCCTCCTTGCATTCTCCAGTTTGAGCCAGTTCAAGAACCCATTGACTTCCGCTCTGGCGCGAAACTGGACAAAGGACATGGGAGTATCCTCCCCTCTGTCCAGCCCGTCTTCTAGGAGGGATCCGTGAATCGTCCCAACCCTTTCCCTAGGGTACTTAAGGACTTACCTGTGGGTGGCTCTTCAGAGTCGTTGAGGGACAAGATTCAAATCTGAAACCACTTCAATTGCAACCGTCTCAGCACCTTGGACTTCGTTGGACTCCTGCTGCTCCTGGTCTTGTCGTCCTGTCAGTCTTCTGCGTCGTCTGTGCCTGTGCTTCATCCAGGTTCTTCTCCAGGCCTGTGGGCATCAAAGACACCCGAAGTAATCTCCCTTGGAGTCAAGGAGTCACTCCCCTGCATCTGCAGCCACCGAAACCGAAGGTCACTGGTCTGCTGCTCCTGAGGTCCCACGGTCTCCAAAAGGCTCAGCAACACAGGTGGTGGTTCTGTGACTGCTTTGAGGCGTGCACTGTCTTCTCAGCAAATTTGTGGTCTGTATCCCTCGTTGGAATCGCTGGAACAGAACCCCTGAGCACTGCATCAACTTGCCGTTGCCAAGGCTTGTTTACTCTCTCCTCCAGAGATCTTCAGGCTACAAGAAGCTCCAGCCTCCAGCATCTCTTCCTGCCAAGATCTTTGTCCTCACCACATCCTCTGCACCGTAGGCCTGCATCTTTGGTGAGCTGCTCGAGGTCCTCTTGTGACTCCTGTGCCTTCGGCCTGTGGGTCCTTTTGAGGGTCTTCTTTGGCTTCAATGGGCTCCCCTGCTTGCTCAGGGCCTGCTCTGACTCTCCTGCACTTGGTAAGTCCCTCGGACCTTGCTGCTCCCAACGCTGCACCTATTTCGTCTTCCCCACTTCTACTTCATTTTGTTTCTGTCCCTGACACACCTTTGCAAAATGTCCAAGCTTTCCACAAGCCCTACATACTACATTTTTAGCTGGACATGGTCTTCCGCTCTTACTATGAGTACCGTTGCCACATCTAAAACAAATGTCTGTTTGTTTAAAAAAAACTTTTCTGTGAATCATCTTTTTTCCTTCTAAGAGTATCTGAGACCAAACATATTGGATTAACTATTTACACTACATTACCATCCAATACTTTTATAGATTTCTGTTCTGTTTCTATACTTTTTGCTACTCTTAAATATTCTTCCAGAGAGGTATTCCCTAAAGACAACAATTTCTGCCGTATGGTTCTGTCTGAACAATAACTAATGAATTGATCACGCACCAATTGGTCACTATAATTCTCAAAATCACACTCTGCCATTAACTTCCTTAACGCAGTTATGTAGATGTCCACATCTTCTTCAACCGTCTGGACTTGTTTAAAGAATTTATGATGTAACACAACCGGACTAGGTTGGACATCAAACCTACTTGCTAATTTTTTGATGGTTTCCAGGTATTCATCCAACTCTTCCCCATCGCCCACTACGAGATCTGGTAGATGTTTAAATGTTGCCCTTCTTTCAAACCCAAATGAATGCAGTAAAAGGTACTTTTTCCTTTACGGTCTAAATCTATGAGCACCAATTGTCCCAAGGTATGTTTCAAAAGCTTATAACCATTGATGCCATGAAATTGGGGGTTCACCTGGTGAATCCAAGAATGGCGGTGGTGGATTCACTGCCTGCATTGCCATATACAAACACCCACTATCAATATCTGGAAATCACATGAAAAAAGAATTAGAAAATTATGCCTGAAGGTGTGCAAGTCTCAGCGCTGTCACTGTTTGTGAGTAAAGGTTACACCTCAGCTGTCTGCAGTCCTCAAGAAATGCAGTGTCAATAGGTGTATACGTGGTTATAGAAATCCTTGTAAGCGAATTACAAAGTTGTGCTTTTTGGTGTGCGCATTACTGCGCTATCACTGTTCGTGATATAAGGTTACTCCTGAGCTGTCTACAAACCACAACAAAAGTCAATAGGTGTGCGCGTCACCGCGCTGCGTATGTTTAAATAGAGAATTATGGTGACAGTACTCACAACATCTTTTCCAGCATACAGCCGTCGAGAAGCTTTTCGAAGAACAGCCGGCACCTGACTGAGCCTGGGCGGGATTACCACCTTGACAGACACCCGTGGCAACTTCCTCGAAACTTGAACTCAGCCAGGGTGCTCCCATTAGAGCAACTGCCCACCAGATGCACTACGCAGCTGCGGCAGGCCTCTACCAGAAACAGAATGCCCACAGGAAACAACCACCTACAACGTGCACTGCGCAGCTGCGATCAGGGCTCCTCCAGTACTAAAATGCCAGCATGAGACATCTGTCGAGCTCCAACCGCATCCGCTGACTTCCCACCATGTCCCCTACTTTTTGGCTGACTAAGACTTTGGCTAAAATGATGATTTTCACCGCAGGACACCTTCTGCGTCAGATATCTATCCACGTGAGTTCTGTATGAGATGATGATCGTCGCCACGTTTTTAGGTCCCGCCTACGCAGCGCGCATGCGCTGCTTAGGCAAAAAGACCTTTTGCCATCGATCCGGCTTTTCAGCCTAAAACGTGCACGCGTTCCATTGCCTTCAATGGCAACGCGTGCACGTTTGCGATTCACTTGCGGGAGCGAGCGGCGCCATATGGTAGCAATTATCGCTCTGGCGCCGCTCGCTCCCGCAAGTGAATCGTGCAGGCTCCCTCCTCTCCCCCTCCCCCTGCTGCCGTGCGAGGCGCGCGCGCTTGTTAAAGTTGCTGAGCTTGTTTATTCTGCTGCACCTTGTTTCATCGTACTTTTCTTGATTTAAGGGAGCAGGATAATATCGATTCTGAACAGGCATTGCTTGGGCTGGTTGGTGAAAATCTAAGCAGCGCAGCTTTGGCACCCATAGCTTTTATTATAAAGCCTTTCAGTTGTGGATAATGTATGTTGTCATGAAAATGCTGAAGCCTAGAGCGTTCGATTAAGCCTTTAACTTCTTTGTGTTACACATTTACTAAGCTCATATGTATTCTCACCTAAAAAGAAATTAGTCAGTGCCTGTTAACTTTCAGTGTTCCCATATTTTTCAAAATCTAAAATGAGAAATCTAAATTTCAATTGGTCGTCTTATTGATAGTTTGCTGCATCCGCTCAGAAGACTGACCTATGTTTATATCGTTTCATAACTGAGCCCCCTCCCCCAACATATTCCTCTATACGGAAAGAGTTAAACGTACACCCACAGCCCTCAAACGGTTTACAGCTACTAACGTTTTTATTTGTATATCTCGCGCCTATGTTTACTTTTTCAGATGTACTGTAGTTTTTGCCATCATGCCGTGGCAGCTACTAGAGCACAGAATGTTGTGGTATATCTCAACTAGTCCTATGTGCTGTACGTTTTCTCTGTTGAATGAAGCTTGCATGTGTGTTACAATGCTGTATCTGTCTGCGTTTGTAAAAGCTGGAGAAGCATTAGTCTACAAAAGCCAGACTATTGCCTTTGAGAATCCCTGTGTTTTGGTATAGTGGTGCTTGTTTATCGGAAAATTGTTTCACTTGGATAAAATGAGTTACAGCTAATGCGGGAAGTTCTTGCATAGGAGCGGTTAACTTTACGTGGTCTGAGATGTCAATCCGCTGTAAGGTCATCGTGATTTCATTTTTGCAAATTGTTGTGCTTCTTTGAACGGTTTCTGTTGCATTGTGAAGAAAATATAAATCACTTGTTCTAATCGTCAGTCTTAGTTTTAGGATTGGGCAGAATTGACCACTCCATGTAGGCATGGCTGGTAAAGGATCACTTGCTATGCAACATAACACACCTTACAAAATCTATTTTCAGGAAACAAAATTGATGAACTGTAAATGGCATAGATTAACTAAACAGATTTCCTCGAGTGAATGTCTTGTGATCTTTCCTGTTAGTCATTGGATCCGAGTAGCAAACACTTTTAATAACGTGCACTGTCAAGCCAAAAGCATCTTACACAAACAACTACACTGAGCCTCAGTATGTGCAGCACGTGTAGTAGCACGGTGCCGTAACCTAGAAAACACGGATTACTGCTTTCCTAGAAAACTACAAACAGGAGCCGGAAACCCCAAACATTATTTACAGTACAGCTTTAAACATCCTGCCTGTGTCAAAACATATGTTATAATATTTGGTGGATGCATGTGTTGTCAACAATGAAATAGGAGAACATTTTCCACTGAAACAATGGCCTACCGCCAGGAGTTGACTTTAGCACTGCAGCTGGCATATGTTGCGGCACTGTATGCCACTTCCCCTCTATACCTTTCTACTCTGCACCACTCTAATTTGCCTGTGCACTCTACCCCACTCTACTATGCACCACTGCACTCCACTGCACTCTCGACTGCTCCTACTCAATGCCACTGTACTCTACGCCACTACTCCACTCTATGCCTCTTCACTCTGAAACAATCTGTTGTGCGCTACGCCAACTACTCTGCACCGCTGCACCGCTGCACTCTACGCCACTATACTCAGGCCTCAAAAAATTTAGTCTCCCACTTGCAATGGCAAGTCAGATTTTATCAGGTAGAGCTATTTTTAGCACTGGTCCGTTCTGGCGAGTGAACATAATCCGGAAAGGGACCTGTGTTCTTTTCATTCAGAAAGTGAATGAGCAATAAAGATGCCTTTAAATCCTTGTTTTTATCTTGACACATTTGCTATCTGTTCAAGGAAAGAGGTTAAATGTCTGTTTGTTTTACTAATTGCTGCTTGGAAATGGAGTTTATTTTTCTTTCTCTTACTACAATTAGAGGTTTTAGTCAAGTGTGCGGTCTGACAATCATTGTGAAACAAAAGGCTGTAAGATGTCTGTTTTTTTCTAAATCGGCATTTACATGGCTTGCAAATTAATAGTACAAATATTTCAAAAGATTGTATCACGCAGGCGTTTAGCACTCATGCCTTTTAATGCCAGCATTAGAACAAACTCGTTGTTGCAAGTCTTTCTTTTTGTACGCAAGTAGTTACGACTTGTCTTAGGGGGTGGCTGGTCTTTAGATTGAGTATCATTTACTATCCCAACTCCAGTCTGCGCAACAGTAGGGAAGGTGTTGGACTTTAAATCTTCCCCCCGCTCCCCTCAAGTCTTTTGTTAAGACTTGCGTACTAAACTAAATGCGTGCTAATGACACGCTTGTTCTATTGCCGGCACTGTAAAGGCACAGAATGATTCCGACGCTGTGCTAAAGGATGTTTCCCATTTCAAAATATATTCGGAATTATGAAAGCATTTTTTTATTTTTTATTTACAAGCGTGATTCAAAGATTTAAATATGAGCAAAACATATCAGAACACTTTACTTTGTGATGTGCAAATGACAAATGTATACAGAACATTGTACACTATATAGCTTTATCAGTACAACCGCGTCTGTGGGAAATTTTGTAGCCATTTCAATGTAAAATCTGCTGATTGCAAATGTGTGCTGCTACTTCAAGCGTTAGTTGTGTATTTATTGAAAGTGATAGGTCTTAAACATGATTTGAGAAACATGCCTGCCCCGCCCTGATGACAATGCTGTGTCTATCCTGTATGTGGATAGATTTGTATTGTATAGGGAGCAGAAGTTTAGTCTATTAAATCAAACTAGGTTTTTTTTTTTGTACAGCAGCCATGATGAGCTATCATAAGTGATAATAAAGAAAATGGCTCGGTGAATTAAAATACTTGTCCAGGATCACATCCAGGCCTCGAAAAATCTACCCCCTCCCCCCTCCCCACTCGCAATTGTGAGTAAAATGTTATCAGGTTGAGTTATTTTTAGCACCCGCTAGTCCCATCTGAGGAGTAAACTAAGGCTGGGAAAGGAACATGTGTTCTGTTCATTCAGAAAGTGAATGAGCAATAAAGATGTCATTAAATCTTGTTTTTATCTTGAGACATTTGCTGTCTGTTCAAGGAAAGAGGTCAAATTTCAGTTTGTCTTAACTAATTGCTGCTTGGAAAGGGTTTATTTTTCTCTTACTAGAGTTGAAGGTTTTTGTCAATGAGCTGTCTGAAGAGGTCAGTTATTTTTCTCTAACGCATAACATTTAAATAAATACCCTGTAAATTAATATTACAAATATTTCAAAATATATCAGGAATTACAAAAGCACTTTTTTTTGTTAATTAAGTAGTGTGATGTAAACTGAGTTAAATAGGAAAAAAAAAAAACAGAACACTTTAGTCGGTGATGTGTAAATGACACACTTGCAGACACTCTATTTTCCAAACATTATTGTTTTGTACACTATATCGTTTTTAGGTCTCGCCTGAGCCAGCGCATGCGCTGCTCTGGCGAGACTTTTAGTTAGTGGGCTTCAAAAAAGCCGACCACAGCTTTTTGTGAGGCGTAGAGCGTGCGGTTATGCGCACAAGCGCGCGCCTCGCTCCGCCTCTCTGTCTTGCTAGCTCGCGCTTCAACGCTCCTCCCCCTCCCACACCACAGAGCGCGTCTCGCGGCCGCACGTCTTGTTCAGGTAGGAGCGGATCAGTGTCTTTCTGAGCACCGCCTGTATCACAAGCGTTTGCAGTAACCGGCCACTTTACCTTATCCTTTGCGTCGTTCTTTCTCTAATTCATCTCTGCTTCATACCCCCTCTCCGAGTCACTCCCTGCCTCTCTCCTTCACTCTCCCTGTCTTCTCTCTCCCATCTCGCAACCTCCTCCTGGCTCATCCACTGACACCCCCTTCCGCTTCTGAGCCTTAACTTAGCTGCCTTCTTTCTGCCCTCTCCTGTGTTCTCATCTGTGCTTCATTTCCCTGTCCCCACCTTAAATCCACTACTACTCCCTCCCTGCATCCCTCCGTCGCCTGACTGTTCCCCTTCTGCTACTACTTTCCTCTTCCTACATATCTCTTGCCTACTTAGTCCATGTTCTCGATTTCGGCGCCTACCTCTGCCTATCGTTGCCTCTTCTTGCACCTCCTCTTCCTCTCCCTGCACGCACCTCATCTTCCCCCTCCCACTTTCTCTCTTCCTTCGATCTTGCTAGGTGTCTATCCTCTTCCCCCTGCCATCTCTGTACTCAGACTGGATCGCTGTTTTTCTCGTTTTATATATATGATCATTACCACTACCTTCTGGTTGGCTTCCCCACTCCATGCTCTCTTTGGTGCCTAGTGCAAGTCCTCGGTGTGTGTATCTTGGTGTAAGACGGCTGCTCTCTCCCCCTCCAGTCGCGGAAGACTATGGAACAATTAATGCTCACTAGACTCCTCTGTGCAGGTTTCAATTAAGGTAACCATTGACGACACAGCCTTTATGCTCACGAGACGGTATACATTGTGCAATCGCCAACGTGCCCATTGACCGACGCAACATATTGAGCCTTGAGCGCGATGCCGGGCTACCAGCTGAACCGTCGGAATAAAGCGCTGTCTAGCTCCTTGAAGTTCTTAAAATATAGTGTAGTACGGCATTGAGTTAAATGGAAATGTGGTTTTTGAAAACGGACCCTGTAGTCAGCCAGAACCGTTCAACCAACTTCATTTTATCTACCTAATCAGTTTAATGGTTTCATATCCTGTAAACTCGCTGTTGTGACTGCATCAGCTCAGGTAGTAGGTAACCTTACCTTGTTTCATCATTAACCACAAAATGGCAGCTGCAAAGATAAGGAGTCTGGCATGTCTGTGTGCTGACTGTGATTAATCTGGTACTTACTTTCTCATTTACCATGTAAAACTCTGAGTGGTCTTTTGATTGCTTTTTGTTCTCAGACTGGCAGGTGGGTACTGGTCTTTTATGCGCAGGATTCGGGTCTGTGGTTAGCAGTGTCTGTTGCTTCCCATCTGCATACCGCTACAAGTATTGAGAACTGCAGCTTCTGCAATGTGCAGCAAATGACAACTGTTTGTCAGTGCACCTCCTTCCGATGTAATGTAACTACAAAACTTTCAGAGCAGATCCACAATCCTTGTCTAACTGCATTTTATTTATCCAACGCATATGCTATGCGTCACTTTGTTGATTTTATAGTTTTAAGGTCATGTGCAAGGTCTATTTCTTAATTATACATAAACAACTCCTGCAGGCACAAAAATGAACAAAACTTTGCACTTATAAAGTCTCACAAAATTTAAAGTGATGTTAAATTCACATGATGTGAAATTTGCATATCTTGTGAGACTTTGTGGCCATACATTTTTTTACCTAGATTCGTTCACATTTATCAATGCTGGATTTAGAAAAATGGATCATAAGAAGGAAAACGAGCATTGGCATAGCCAATAGGTCTCGCCTTTGGGACCTTATAAGTGTTTAGCCATGCAACAGTTGATGTTGTTGCACCAAGGGTATTGTGCTGGATAACTAAACACTTATAAGGTCCCAAAGGCGAGACCTATTGGCTATGCCTATGCTTGTTTATGTAGAGATCACACAACATGGTGTCTATCTTCATACGTGGTTTATTGATACAACGTGTAAAAGCATCATCCCACAGACAACGAGCCAGAGTCACCAAGCCACTCCGCCACTGACTCCCAACTGTCAACTGTCTCGCCCCCACAGTCTGTGTCACCAGCCCTCAAGAGCCATGACTGTAGCCATGACGTGTGGGCAAGATACTACAGGTTGTTACTCCCGCTATTTTCTGATTCCAAAGAAGGATGAAGGCCTTCGTCCTATCCTTGACCTCAGAGCCCTCCACTACTACTACTTCAAAAGGTCCTGTCTGCCCTGGACCCAGGAGACTGTATGGTAGTGTTGGACTTGCAGGACGCCTATTTTCATATCCCGTCCTGCCTGCCCATTGTCGCCACCTGCGTTTTACGGTGAGCCACGAGCCCTTTCAGTTTGCCGTGCTCCCCTTCGGCCTCACCAGTGCCCTTCGGGTGTTCACCAAGATGATGGCAGTGGTCGCAGCCCATCTGCAGGGATCAGGGGTTCCAGTCTTCCCCTTTCTCATCGACTGGTTGTTGAAGACGGGCGTGTCCCAAGCAGTCATCTCCCATTTCCAGACTACGGCGAACCGCCTGCACTCGCTTGGAGTAACTATCAACGTGCCGAAGTCACACCTGATTCCCTCTCAGACGCTCCCTTTTATCGGAGCGGTTCCAGACACAGCGCAGTTTCAGGCCTATCCTCCCGAACAGCGAGTCCAGGTTATTCAGGCTATGACACCGATATTTCAGCCTCTATCCTGGATTTCGGTGAGACTGACTCTGAGGCTGTTGGGCCTCATGGCCTCCTGCATCCTGCTGGTGGACCATGCCAGATGGCACATGCGGGATCTGCAGTGGGACCTGAAGTTTCAATAGGCACAGCATTGGGGATATCTCACCGACCTGGTTCAGATATCAGAGGGCACTGCGAAAGACCTGCAGTGGTGGCTGACAAACCGCGATTGGATCAGCGGCAGACCCCTCTCCCTTCCCCACCCAGATCTCACAGTAGTGACGGATGCGTCTCTTCTGGGATGGGTTGGCAATTTGGGGTGGTGGAGATCAGAAGTCTCTGGTCTCCAGCGGAAGCCAAGCTCCATAAGCTATTGGAGCTTCGGGCAATCCGATTGGCACTGAAAGCCTTTTTACCGTCCATCAAGGGAAGGTTGGTTCAAGTGTTCATGGACAACACTACCTCCATGTGGTACTGCAACAAACAGGGTGGTGTGTGGTCGTGGACTCTCTGTCAAGAGGCCCTGCATCTCTGGACTTGGCTGGAACAACAGGGCATTTCCCTGGTGGTTCAACATAAGGCCGGTTTTCTGAACGCCAGAGTGAACAAACTCAGCCGACGGTGCCTTGCAGATCACGAGTGGCGTCTCCATCCGGAGGTGGCACAAGGCCTCTTTCAACTGTGTTAGCCTCCGAAGAGAATGCACAATGTCAGCAGTTTTGCGCATTGGAGTTTCCAAGGCGACTCTCACTCAGCGATGCTCTTCATCACGAGTGGAGCTCAGGCCTCCTGTACGCCTTTCCACCCAAACCACTTCTGACCAGAGTGCTCAAGAAGATAAGAAGCGACCGGGCACAAGTCATTCTTGTGGCTCCGGACTGGGCATGGAGAGTCTGGTATCATGAGCTTCTGGCAATGAGCATCGATCCTCCGATCAGGCTGCCCCTTCAGGAGAATCTTCTGTTGCGGCAGCAGGGGAGGGTCCACCCGAAACTGTCCACTCTCTGCCTCCTTACGAGGAGTTGAGCAGCCACAGTTGACAGCTTTTGACCTTCCTCCCGAAGTCTGCGAATTTATTCTGGCAGACAGGCATCACTCCACGAAATCTGTATACGCCTGCCAATGGAACAGATTTTGTAAATATTGTACAGAAAGGTCTATTGAACCCTTGTCTGCCTAACAGATGTTCTCTTGTTTATCCTTTCCTTGGTTCAGCAGGGCTCCGCTCTGGGCACCCTGAAGGGCTACCTTTCGGCCAAATCAGCTTTTCTCCGGCTGCCAGATCAGCCTTCACTATTTAAATCCGCTCTGGTGCAGAGATTCTTGAAGGGGTTAACCCATTTGTTTCCCCCTTTCCTTATGCCACAATGGGACCTTAATTTGATCCTTACTTTTGTGATGTGCGTACCGTTTGAGCCACTGCACAACTGCCCTCTACAGTTGCTCACTAACAAAACTGCTTTTTTGGTGGCAATCACCTCTGCCAGGAGGGTGGGTGAACTGTAGGCACTGTCATCACAGCATCCTTACCTGACCGTCTTTTCAGACAAAGCGGTGCTTCGAACTAGGGCTTATTTTCTGCCCAAGGTTGTGACACCTTTCCATCTGGGGCAGTCTGTTACTCTGCCCACTTTCTATGCACCTCTGCACCCTTCTAAAGAAGAGGAGCGTCTCCACCGTCTGGACCCAAAAAAGCGTTATTGTTCTACCTTGATCGCACGAAAGAGTTCAGAGTGGATGACTAACTCTTTATAGGGTATGTGGGAGCAAAGAAGGGACGTGCTGTTCAAAAGAGGGACCTCTCATGTTGGGTTATCCTCTATATTAAATATATTATGCCTTGGCAAAGAAGCAGCCGCCTGAAGGCCTTAGGGCCCATTCCACTAGGTCAATGGCAGCAACCACATCCCTCCAGAGTGGTGTTCCAGTTTCTGATATCTGCCTACCAGCCGCATGGGCGTCTCTGCACACGTTCGCCAGACCCTATTGCCTGGATTCTCAGGTTCGCCTGGAGGGCCTATTTGGCCACTCTGTTCTGCAGGACTTTCTGGTCTAAAGCTTTTCTGCAGTCCCACCTCCGTAGAAGGAATTGCTTGGGTATCTGTTCAATGATAAGGAATTTGGGGCTAGATGTCTCTATCAGATGGGCAAGTTACTTCAATCAATCAATCGATCAATCAGGGTTGGTAAAGCGCAACTACTCACCCGTGTTAGAATTGAAAATGTTATTGTCCTTTTGCTCATCGTTTATTCTGTGTTAAGTTAGCATTCATGGCGCCATTTTATTAGTAACCACCATTCTGTTCCATGATCGAAGCTAAGCTCCTGCCTTGTGTTGCTTGCCTCAGCAGAAAACTGTCTCCAAGCCCCTTTGCTCGTGTTTCTCCAAGGCCGATTTCAGCTGCACTAATTAATGTATTCTCTATTGTTGCATGCCTTAGCTGTTAGATAGGCTCGTTCCCACCTTCACTCTAATGGTGAGCATGAGTGAGGTGGCCTTGGAGTGAAGATAACATGTACCTGTCAGGACTGTAGCTCATCCTTCTGTGCCCCTTTTGTTTGCCAGTGCCTGGACTGGAATTTTCCAGTTTGGGCGTGTTCTCAGAAGATTTGGAAATGTATAATACCTTATGTCATGTTGGGGGGAGTCAGTCCCTCGGCAGCCATCTCAAGAGGCTGGTCAGACTGGGTTCCGCTGCAGCGCTATACTAATAAAATACTTGGTTTGCATTCTCTACTGTCTGACCGACTCTTCATTTTGTGGAAGGCGAGAGGTGGTCACAAGTGACCCAGGTGACCCTAATCGGGTCACTTCCTTCATTTGGTGCCCGAATAGGTACCCAACGGGTGGCCCATCCTCACCCGCAGACGGGTGGGGAGGACGGGGCCGCGTCTGGTCGGATAGGCGGATCAGGGATCCCCACACGACAGAGCTTAGTTCTCGCAGCTGCCCCGCCTGTCTGATCGGGTGGTGCCTCGCCCAGTGGTCATCCCGGCTGGGGTCCTGAAAGGCGAAACCCTTGGAATTGACCGTTTGGTCCGAAGAGTCGGCAGTGGAGAATAAATTTGTTCGACCTGTGTGCACCAGGTGAGTTTGCTTTGGTTCTTTTGAAAATGGCGCCGTTTTGAGTGATCTTTGGTGTGGTCTGGGGACCACTTTTGGGTTGTGCTTTGTAGGTCTGCGGACCAACATTGGATACAAGGTGTCTACAGACATTTTGCCAGGCAACATAATGGATTTGGCTTACTTTTGAAGATGCCTGGGGTTTGACTAGTCTTTGGCTCTTGTGCGGATGGTTCTGGTTTGTAATTTTGGTGCAGTCTGAGGACTGATTTTTGGTTTGTCTTTGCTTTGTACGGTCCGAGGATTGACCTTTGAAAAGAGATTGGTAAGTCATTCATCTGGTACGAATAGCGAATCTGTTTCTCCTTTTGAGATGCCATGTTTTAGTAAGCTGTGCTGTTTGAGGTGCCGTTGTTGCTCTGCTGATGCTCGATTGGAGAAGAGACAGCCTGCGCCTCCGGAAGGCACCCCAACTAATGACATGTATGTTAAGCACGGCCTTGGCCCTATTATGTTTAGTACATTATGGCACAAATATACGAGGGACAATGCCGAGCTGCAGTGGCCGTTAACAGGTACCTTTGACGAACAGAAATTGAATTTCTTGCAGGATAAATTGTTTGCAAAACGGAGTAGGCAGTCGATGTTTGATTATCTCCAGGTATGGCAAAAGGAAGCCAAACAGAGGCGAATGAGAGCAGAAAAGGAGGCTCGAAGGGGGAAGATGCAGACGATTACACAGAAGGCAATAGCGTATGATAGAGAGAAAATAGAGAAGGGCATAGAGTGTGCTGACCGGAAGTTTAGGTTGCAATGTGACAAATCCTATGTTGCCCGAGAGGAAGGCGATGCCTTTGTAGAGGACCTGTTAGATATTCGACCTCCGCCTCCATATGCCCCGCAGAAAGTATATCCTGCTGTCCTGCAACACCAGTCCTCTGCCTCGCCTGCCCCTGTCTCTGATTCTCCTGCTATTGATCTGGCTGCCTCGGCTACAGCGCCTTCTTCTTCTTCTGCTTCATCTGTCGTGCCTATAGCGACTGCAGGTCTTTCTGCGATGCCTGTTGCTCCAACTTCTTCCCTCTCCCCATCACTTACACTGATGACACAGCCATTAATAACACTGGTGCCTGCCCCTTCGATTATTGCGCCTGCTTCACATTTCCTCTCCTCGACCTCGTTGCGCATGGGGACACCTGTGCGTGGACTGGATGACGGGGATTGGGCGACTGCACGGGAGTGAACGGGGCGGGTATTGATTCGGTCTGATGTGGGAGATGCAGAGAAAAATATGGTAGCTAATCAGGCTGCCCAGTGGGCCCGGAATCTGATTTACAGTGTGGAAGATGTGTGGAGTGTGTTGAAAGAGTATGAGCCATTTGTACAGCAGCATGCCCTCAAGCATATGTCGGCTACTCTGATTGGGTTGTGGGAGCAGTGTTTCCATGGTGTTGCGCCCCAAATTATTTATGACATCCGGGACCGTGTGTATGCTGCTGACATGGCTCCTAACGACGTTTTTAGTAATGTTGCAACGTTGATTGGATACCGAGGTCGGTTGCACCAGAAGAGTCCGACAACAGCGTCCCAGTTTCCGAAGAAGGAGGTGCACCCGATTTTTCAACCTGAGATACCGGAGCTCCGAGATCAGCATGATGCTGTTGTCAGAGAGCGAGTAGAGGCCCGTTTCCAGGAACAATGGGTTTATACTCCTTGGAAAAGGAGTGAGGTTTTGTCTCTTAAGACTCAGTTACCTGACCCTAGGAAAAATCCAACTGCATACTATAAAGAATTAACAGAGGCCGCGTCGTCGACGGTGATGACATTGGCAGATATTGAGATGTTTTTCGGGTTATTGGTGCCCGTGGATATTTGGCGGCAAGTGCATATGCAGAACCATGTCGTGTAGTTGGGTGGCACTTGGGATGAGATCAGGGCATGGGATAAAGAGAGGAAGCCTGGCGAGAAGCCTATGGCTGAGATACTAGCTTTGCCAGGTCGAATTATTACCTACATGCACTCTCTTATTCCACCAAGAAGAGTAGATTGGGACAAGTTAACGGTATGTCGTCAGAAGAAAGATGAAAGTGTGTCCGATTTTTTTACTAGGTTCGAAGGAGTGTTTTTGGATTTCAGTGGGCAGGACTTGTCGATGGTAGGGGGTGTCCGATTGTTCATTAACAGATTTGTTACAAACCTGCTTCCTGAGATCGCAAATCGATTACAGGCTTCGGATAGCACTTGGACTACCTCCTCCCAATCAGTGATCTTGAGTATGGCACAGTACTATGAGCATAGAGAGAATGAGGAGAAGGAGAAGGTGGAGAAGAAAAATAGGGAGTTGAAGACAAAGGTGTTGATGCAGCAGGCGTCCAGGGGGAACGGTAGGGGACGAGGCATTGGCCCAGCTCGACAGCTGCCTCGCACTAGCAGAAATACCGCACCACTGGGGCCGAACCAGTGTGCATACTGTAAGGAGGAGGGAAACTGGTGCAGTGAGTGTCAGGGGTTGTTACAGAAAGTTGCTAGAGGACGGGGTTCTCGAGGACGGGGTCGTGGGGTAGGCAGTCATGACGGAGGCCGGAAAGGTGAGGAACAACCAGGTCGCTCTAATGAGAACTATTTTGATGACCCTAGGGGGCGACAGTATTACCATGGTCACTATGATTTGGATGAAGTGACGTGGCTAACACATGGCTAGGACAGCCAGGGGCAGGGTGAGGGATCAGTTCAGATCCCTGTGGACCAGCGTGGACCTTATGTCACAGCTGATTTGCAGGGCTCAGCTAAAAAATTATTGGTGGATACAGGTGCAATGAATAGCTCTGTTTCTCGTTCACTGGTCCCCGGGGCAGCCCTGTCCGGCCAAAATAATGTTTTGGTAGGCTTTTCAGGTATACCGGTTGTGAGCCCGATTTCCGAGCCACTTGCCCTGACTTTTGGTCCTTTTACTGTAGATTCGCCTTTCCTGTTGACATCTAATTGTGGAGAAAATTTGATGGGTTTGGATTTGTTGAAGAAGTTGCACACGACTATTTCTTGCTCTCCGGATGGTGTTTATATGACAATAGGACCCAATGTAGGGAGTTCCAAGCAGTGTTTGTCAAAGAATGAGCCCCTTCCCGTTGAATTCAAGGATGTGCCGTCAACGTTATTGGCTACAGGTGATACAGACGTGGGGATCTTGCAGATACCACCGGTCTCTATTAGAGTTAAGGATAACGTTGCTCTTCCCCGTATCCCTCAATACAAAATACCGCAAGCAGGGGAGCGAGCGCTTTTACAGATTATACAGGATTTGATCAAGTCAGGGGTTGTTGAAGAGACGTCTGCGAATGTGTGTAATAGTCCTATTCTTCCCATTCGTAAGAAGACACCCTCGGGTTCCTCTGATGATCATCCAGCTATTTATCGGTTTGTGATTGATTTGCGTGAGGTTAATAAGATCTTGGTCCCTCAGTTCCCAGTTGTCCCCGACTTCACTGCCCTTCTGACTATGATTCCTTCCTCTGCCAAATACTTTTCTGTCATCGATTTGAAAAATGCATTCTTTAGCATTCCAATACATCCAGATAGTAGGTGGCCGGCAGAAGTTTCAGATTCTGTCGAGCTCCTCAGGGCTATACTGAGAGCCCCAGTATCTATAGTTAAGCTTTAAAAAGTCAATTGGATTCCCTCACGCTTCCCCCAGGTAATGTGTTATTGCAGTATGTAGACGATTTCTTGATCGCTTCTGACACTGAAGACGGTTGCAAGGCTGCTACGGTTAAATTGTTGCTACATTTGGCCCACCACGGGCACAAAGTGTCTCTTTCGAAACTTCAATAGTGTTGACAGGCGATCACCTACTTAGGTCACCTACTGTCGAAGGAGGGAAGGAGACTAACACCTGAATGCATTAGTGATATTGTTAAAATGCCCATCCCTAAGACTCAACGGGATGTGCGTGCTTTCATTGGCATTACCTCGTATTGTCGCCACTGGATCCCTAACTATTCCCTACTATTGAAGCCCCTGCTGCAACTAACCATTAAAGATGTGCAGGAACCCTTGCCTTGGACGCATGAATGTCAACAAGCTTTTGAACAATTAAAAGTCGGGCTTTGTTCTGCGCCTGTGCTTGGCACGCCCGACTACCAGAAGCTGTTCGTGTTGTATGTATACGAGACGGCTGGCTGCGTGCTCTCTGTCTTAACACAGGCCTTTGGAGGTAAGCAGAGGCTGTGTGCTTATTTTTCTGCGCTTCTTGATAACGTTGCAAGAGCCCTCCCGAGCTGTCTAAGAGCGGTCGCGGCCGTGGCCGTCTCTATTCGACAATCGGCAGGGCTCGCCCTTGATACTGATCTCACAGTCATGGTACTGCATGCTGTGGACACACTTTTGAACAGAACGAAGACGCAGCATCTTACCAGTGCGCGTCTGACTCGCTATGAGCTGACCCTGTTTGCGCCACATGTCACCATCAAAAGATGTGCCACTCTAAATCCAGCCATGTTACTACTCCTCCCTTCTGAGAGTGAGGATACGGACGTGCATGATTGCATCTTCCGTACAGAAGAGGAGACGAAGGGACGGGTAGACCTGGCTAATGTTCCCCTATCTGATCCCCAAGGGGAGCTATATGTCGATGGCTCTTGTTTCAAATTACCAGATGGCATCACAACAGCGGCGTATGCCGTAACTACGTTACACACAGTAGTTGAGACATCACAGGTTCCCTACCAATCGGCCCAAGCTGCAGAGTTAGTTGCCCTTCTTCGAGCCTGTGAGATGAGTTAGGGACTGTCTGTAAATATTTATACTGACAGCCAGTACGCCTTTGGAGTCGCTCATAATTTTGGGCAGCTCTGTGCAGAAAGAGGATTCCTGGCTTCACATGGGTCAAAAATACAGAGTGGCCCATTGATACACAGGCTCCTGTGAGCCTTAACACTTCTAAAGAAGTTAGCAATAGAAGTGTAGCGCCCACAAGGCAATTACTGATGATGTGGGAAAGGGAAATGCATTTGCAGACTTAACAGCTAAAGAGACAGCCCGAACACGAATGAAAAGAATGTTTGTGGCAGGTCCTGCTAGGTGGGTACCTGAAGTCACTATGTTTGAGGACACTTTGGACAATGTCAAGGAAATACAGAGTGAGGCAACGATTGAGGAGTTAGCAGTATGGCAGGAAAGTACGGCCCGTTTGGATGAGGATGGGTGCTGCATGACAAGTCGGGAAAGCAGAGATGGATGTTACCCGATGCGTATGTCCTTCCTGTGGTTACTATGACGCAAGGGCCAGCCCACATTAGTGCGAAAGGGATATGTAAATTGTTAGATCCCGTGTGGCAGAATGACAACATCCCTAAAGTAGCTGCTCATTTGGTGAAGTATTGCATGGCATGCATGATGCACAATCCCGGGAAAGGTACCCCTACACCTTCTGGCAGTTTCGCACCGCCTTCCTTCCCTTTCGAGGTTCTCCAGATGGATTTCATCGAAATGGAACGAGTTAACAATCTGAAATATGTGTTAGTGGTCGTCTGTGCATTTAGCAAATGGATTGAGGCTTACCCCACTAAAGAGAATACAGCCATGGCGACGGCGAAGGCACTATTGAAAGAGTTCTTCCCGCGCTTCGGCTTGCCCCGTTTGATTTGGAGTGACAATGGAAGTCACTTTAATTCAAGAGTTATACAGCTGGTGTGTGATGGGTTGCACATCAAGCAAAAGTTTCATGCAGCGAACCACCTCCAATCAGCAGGTTTAGTTGAGAAGTACAATGGTACTCTCAAACTAAAACTGGCCAAGATCAAGGAGAGCACAGGATTGCAGTGGCCAGATGCCTTACCCTTAGCGCTGTTGTCTACATGAGCCACGGCCCACTCTAGAACAGGCTTGTCCCCGTACGAGGTCGTGTTCGGCCGCCCGCAAATGTCTGGGCGTCCCGCGACCTCGCCAGTTTTCTGAGATAGAATACCCTTTGCTCGTGGATTACCTCTATGATTTGACTAAAAGTTCGCGTTCTATTCACCAACAGATATCTGATGCCTTACCACAAACTCCTGAGGGGCCGGGCCACGAGATACGACCTGGGGATTGGGTCCTTGTGCGCAATTTCCAGAGGAAAAGCAGCCTGGAGCCGCGCTGCGGGGGACCGCTCCAAGTCCTCCTTGCCACCAGAACAGCGGTGAAGGTCGACGGCCGGAAGAATTGGATACACAGAACCCACTGCAAGAGGGTACCCCTGCCATTGCCGTACGACCATGGGTGCTGGACGGGATTGGTGACCATGAGATGGAGCAGATACCGTGCTTCATTCCCTTTTCGGATGCCCGGCTGACATGGGCACCGACTGAGGAAGAGAGCCACGCTGTGCTGAATGAGGCGGAGCCACCTGAGATTAAGGCCATCAAGGAGCCCCAGCCTGTTGGTCCACCTATGCCTGAGTCCCAGCCCGTTGAGCCCCAGCCTACTGGCTTGTCAGTGTCAGAGCCTCCGCCCCTTGGTCCCTTTGAGCCCGACTCCCTTTTTCCTGATCCCTCTGTGCCTGGAGTGTCAAGGTACAATTTACGCCCCCGACGGAGGAACAGTGCACCAAAGGAAAAGTCAGATTAGTAGGGATGGACTGCATTGCTGAAGAATAGGGCGAACGTACCCTGCCTGCGGTACCAACGGTAGCTTAGGGAAAGGGAGATTGGTGCATTGTTCAGACAAGTAAACGATCAGGGCCAAAGGACTGTGATTCTCAGGACAGAAATACCTTGCCCTGCAACGTGGGATTTGGATCTGAGCTAGACGAACAGCTCCACCGCCGGTGCTCAACAGCGCCTACGCCTGATGAACAATAGGAGTCCACCAGCGGGACTCAGATGGACGCTGGGAACACTGTCCCATTTCCTTGTTTCAACTCCAGTTGGCTCCAAATCATATGTCTTTTCCTCTGGTTGTAATAAAAGAAAAAGAAAAAATGAACCCCTTTGGTCGCCCCATTCGGGAGGAAGAACAGCCCTTTGCAGCCCCAAGTTCTGAACGGAACGGGCCTGTTTAGTCCACTTGGTCTGTGAAAAGCAAAGTAGTTTTTATAACTATTATTCTAATATCTCTAGTAATAATGCTTGGAATAGTGGATTTCCTTGAGGAGAAATATCCTGTGCACTCTTTGATTGGTACTACGCCTGTTCCCCCTGAACATATCTTCGTCACTTTGGCACCTCACAAGGAGGAGCACCGGAAGTCCTATAAAGATAATGTGTTCATCCAGTCTTTGCACCAAACACATAATGCTTATAACACGACAAAATGCTGGGTATGTGGGTTACTGCCCTCAGTGACTCATAGGAGTGAGAACTTGTTATCCATGCCATTGTCATATGTCAATAGCTGGGAAGGGTAGTTTGCATTGCTTAGTATGGTACGCTCATTTCCCCAGACTGTTACATTAGAACGAAAGAGTACTGATTCTCGCACCCTAAAAATAAATGTACGTTTCCAGCATAGAGCACCTCCTGGTGCTCCTATAGGCCGAGAGCAGTTTGGCAGATTGTTCCTAAGCTCCTGCATGCAGGGATATAGGGGACTGAGAAATGGAACATGGTCTCAGGTAGAAATGAATAATTTCCTGCAGTTCAATACATCAGAATACTTCCGGTCCTTTCAGGCCCGTAATGTTACTGAAAATAAGCTGATACCCCTGTCGGTGGTTGATGTTACAGCTGCTTTCTGTGTCCAGGGGGCTGGGAAAGTAGAGGTAGGGGAGAGCAGATGTAATGTCACTTATAATTTGAGACTAGTGGATAGCCCGCCCCTAATACCGCCACCCAATGTCTACTTTGTTTGTGGATCTCACGGTTATGTCTGGCTTCCTGAGGGATGGTCGGGTAGGTGTTATCTTTCTTACCTCTTACCCCCGGTATATATCGCCCCACCCAATTACCATAAAGACCATCGATTACACCGTAGAAATGCCCATGTGCTTCGGTTTAGAAGAATGATTAGCACAGACGACATAGATGATACGGACACCACCTTGCAGCAGTTCACTGATGCTATCAAAGGTATAATACCTTTCTGGGGCCCCATGGCCAATAGTCTTAATATTCGGCGACTCACTAGAGTCGTAGAAGGGGTCATTAATACCACTGCAGGGATTTTGACCAATATCACAGTAGAGGTCCAAGCTAAGAGACTTTTTGCCCTTCAAAACTGGATGGTGTTAGAAGTCATCCTAGCTGATAGGGGTGGGGCCTGCTGCGTCATTGGAAGTAGTTGCTGTGTATACATACCGGACCATGCTCTGAATGTATATGCCGCTATACAGAAGCTCCATAAGCTTGCCTCTGACATACACCAGGAGAATAGCACATGGTCTCTCACGGGGTGGTTTTGGGGCCTCTTTTCATCTTGGGTGTGGAAGATTATCATCTTCCTGATTGCCATCGCTGGTATAATATTGGCATGTTGTCTGTGCATCCACTGCCTCCCTGCTTGTTGTGCCTGCTGTGTATCAATGTTGACTCCTCGCCCAAAGCCTCCAGAACGTGACTCTCAGAACAAAGCCATGATGATGCAGGGTATCCAAGATTTGATGAATATTGATGAGGGCTTTTTTGAATATTGAAAATGAATGTTGTCTAGCCTTGCAGAGTATTTAGTCTTGATTAATAGTCTCTGAAGTAACGACAATTGCCTCTGATTGAATGTCCTTTTCCTCTTTAGCATTGTAAAGACCCTTACCTGATGGCAATAATAAAATTTAGCATGAATGCTAAAAGGAGGGTCTGTTAGAATTGAAAATGTTATTGTCCTCTTGCTCATCGTTTATTCTGTGTTAAGTTAGCATTCATGGTACCATTTTATTAGTAACCGCCATTCTGTTCCATGATCGAAGCTAAGCTCCTGCCTTGTGTTGCTTTCCTCAGTAGAAAACTGTCTCCATGCCCCTTTGCTCGTGTTTCTCCAAGGCCGATTTCCGCTGCACTAATGAATGTATTCTCTATTGTTGCATACCTTAGCTGTTAGATAGGCTCGTTCCCACCTTCACTCTAATGGTGAGCATGAGTAAGGTGGCCTTGGAGTGAAGATAACATGTACCCGGTCCCAGGACTGTAGCTCATCCTTTCCTTGCCCCTTTTGTTTGCCAGTGCCTGGACTGGAATTGTCCAGTTTGGGCGTGTTCCCAGAAGATTTGGAAATGTTTAATACCTTATGTCATGTTGGGGGGAGTCAGTCCCTCGGCAGCCATCTCAAGAGGCTGGTCAGACTGGGCTCCGCTGCAGCGCTATACTAATAAAATACTTGGTTTGCATTCTCTACTGTCTGACCGACTCTTCATTTTGTGGAAGGCGAGAGGTACTCACAAGTGACCCGGGTGACCCTAATCGGGTCACTTCCTTCACCCGTGAAGGTCTCAAGGCGCTGGGGGGGGTGGTTCCGTTGAGTGCTGGGGTCACCCAAAAAGCCAGGCCTTCGGTAACGCCTTATCTGGTAGAGACATGATCTAGCTGCAGATTCCTTACCGACCCATCCATCCTCCACACACTGCAGAATTGTTTTTAATGTCAGGGTTGTTCCCCTTCAGGGCCCTAGCTGTCTTTTTTAACACACCATGGTCAGTCGCTTCATGGCTCCGCGCTTCTGGCGTGGAAAGTCGTGAAAAGTGCTGACCTCAGCGCGTCGGAATGGCGGTTATATTGACGACGCAGAGGTCACAATGCCGCCGCCGTCACGCCGAGAAGACTGACACCATCTCCCGGCATGCAGGGGTACAGCTACAAAAAATCTTCTGGATCCAGCCTGACGTCTGGAAGTTCACAGGTATGGAATCTGCGGCTAGATCAAGTCTCCACCAGATAAGGTGTTACCGAAGGTAAGTAACTTGTCCGTCTAGGAATCTGCACACTGGTCATACCCAATTTGCTAGTGGGGATCTTTGTCTAGCGTAGCGGACAGCCTCAAAAGCAACAGACGTCAGCATGCAGCAGTGGCACCAATATAGGCTCCTCACATTATTTCCAGAGCGGAATGGAGTCTGTGTGGATCCACATGACACCCGCTACCGACAAGCAGAGGTACTGCTGAAAAAAGATCCCGATCCAGTCTGATTATATGGGAAATATTCAAAAGGTGAGGAATCTGCGGTTAGAGTTTCTCCCAGAAAGTGCTTTACCTAAGGTGAGTAACTTTATGCTTTAAAATCTGCTATGGGCTGGCCAAGAAGCAGCTCCCTGGTTTATGTGCTCATTCCACCATGCAAAAGCTGTCACCACACCAGTGGTTTGTCAGTTCTGGATGTCGGGTTCGCGCAGATATAGGGACCATGACGTCACATCTGGTGCGCGACAGTTCTGACACAGAGCTGCAGGACTCCAGCTATCAACATGCAGGGAAATTGCTTCAAATGTTTCTGGATCCAGACTGGTGCATGGGGAAATTCATAGGGTGAGAAATTTGCAGTTAGATATAGTCGCTACAAGAAAAGGCGTTACTGAATGTAAGTAACTTGTTCAAAGGAGCCTGATTCCTAGAAGGATGCATTGCAACACATGTGGAATAGGTTTTATTCGTCACTCCCTTGATCCCTGTTTGTGTCCCAAATTTTTCCTACGGGAATCTTCTCTTCTTCTCATCTTCAGCTGCCTGAATCCTGACTCCAGATCCAGTTCTGCACTTTCTGCTATCCAGTGACTGTCTTCCTTCACCTATTAGCCTGTTCACCATCCTGAACATCAATATCTTAAGGGAGGTTTGTTCTGCCACAGGGTTTTTTCTTCCATTTCGTTGACTCCATTTTGAGGCACACCTGTTGCCTTCACACATAATTAAGTGTGTGGCAGTACAGTGGCTGCACGAAGGAGTTGCTCTTAATTCTGGCCTTCCAAACATGTGTGCAGTGTCGGCAGGGGGCACAAGTAGGACATGTGTGCAGTTGATTGCCCCCAACACGTGCGGGAATCCAGCTATGGCGTATAGTCCTTGCTTGGTCTCCAGCTGTTCCTGCGCATTGTGGGGGACGTATAGGTACTGGGGTCCCTAGCTCATGATGGCATCCAGGACAGGTGTGAGGAAGTTTGATAGGGCTGGCTGTGAGACTCCTCCGACTCTGGCAGTTGTTGGTTGGAAGGTACCAGAGGCCAACAGGTGCAGCACAGCCAGCAGCTTTGTCTGCGGAGGGATGTTGGTTGTCCGCTGTGTTGGTACCGTCAGCCTGTGGGCAATGATGTTCAGGATGCGGAGGATGGTTGTCCTTTTGAGCCTGTAGTGGGCATTGACATTGTCTGGTGTTAGGTCTGTGAGGCTGGTGCATTTCCTGAAGGTCCGCTGCCTTTGTCTGCGCTGCCTCTGTGGTGGTCCGGGGGGGGGGGGGGGTCGGGGGGGGTCCGGGGGGGGTGGCGGTCCTGGGGGTGGTGGTGGTGGGTGTTGTTGCCCTCTCGGGGCTCCGGGATGCATGGTGAGTGGCTCCATGGCATCTGTTGTTCTTCATGTGTGGCTCTGGGCTGGGCTCCCTTTGATGGTGCAGCTTGTCGTCCGACTTTACACCAGGTCAGAGCAGGTGTTAATTTCCTGCTTCTAACGCGCTTTATCGCCTGTTTTGTGGTCTTATCGCCGATGTGGCTGGTCGTTGAGAATGTTGGGGTGTGGTGTTGTCGCGGATTTTTGCTCGGGAACGCCTACTCTGCATCTCATTAGCGATAGTCGCCGGGGTCATCTGTTGCGATGTTTTTTGCGGGTGCTTTCGCACATAAACTGGTGGTATCGGCTGTTAGCACCAGCTTGTGAATGGGGCGATAAATTTATCGCGACTTTGGCTGCGATAAAGTGCCGATAACTCGGCGATAGCTCCTTGAGAATATGCCCCATAATTTTTGATGGAAAACTTTGTCTAGTAACAAAAGTAGACAGAGTTTTGCACCAAAAAATAACCCCACTCTAAGGTTGGCGTAAAAAGGAGAAATTATTTTATTTATCCTAACTTTTCCCACTTTGCATGTATGCAGCACTCTGCAGCACACATTCGAAATGGGAATAGTTTTAAAGCTAGTATAAACCTAGGGTCTCATTTATAATATTTTGACACACAGCAGTTCAGCAAGCCTTCCTGCTGTGTGGCCATGCGTCAAAATAAAGGGCAGGATTGCGCTGTATCTACAAGATACGGCGCATTCCTGTCCTTCTCCCCTGCGCCAGCGCCAAACAGCAGCCGTGCGCCAGCACAGACACCCTTGCATCATTTTGCAAGGGTGCCTGCCCTGAAGGAATGATTGTTTTTGTGCAGTAAGGGAGACCTTCCTGCACAAAAACAATCATTAAAACATTTTCCTGTTTCTATACGTGCTGCAGATAGCAGCACGCATAGAAAGAGGAAAAAGCGAGGAGAAATAAAAGTATTTCTCCTCGCTGCGCCTCCTTATGCCTCCACTGGTGAGGTGTAAGATTCTGATGCATTCCCAAGTTTACACAATGTTGTAAATCTGGAAATGTGTCAAGTTCCTTGGATGTTGCGTGGGAACACCCACAGCAGCACCCATGGAACGTTCCTTTCACGCAGAGTTATGCGTGAAAGGGAAACTTATTTGCAAGGCCATGAAAAGTTTATGCAGGGTGACTTTACATGGCCTTTTAAATATGGGGAAGCACATTGCGCGGCCGGTGCGTCAATAAAAGTGAAGCACCAGCGGCGCAATGGGTTTGAAAATAAGCCCCATAGTATTTTGTACTGGAAGGGGGGCTTTTCACAAAACGTATCCTAGACAGATGAAAAATGCCTGCCTTCTCATCCTTATTGACCTATCTGCGGCATTCGACACTGTAAATCATCCAGCTCTTCTGGAGACCTTGTCGAAACGCTCCGGCATTAATGGCACAGTACTAAAATGGTTCACCTCCTTCCTTCAACACCGCTCGCAACAAATTAAAATCAACCTCTGTCTCTCGAAGCCAACAAAAGTCACACTTGGGGTCCCGCAAGGCTCGATCCTCTCCCCGTCCCTCTTCAATCTCTTCATGGAGCCCCTCACAATCATCTTGAAAAAGCGGGAGTGAACTACCACCTCTACGCTGACGACACCCAAATCTATTTCAAAATTAAGTCTCCCAACGACATCCGACACCTCAATGTCACTCTAACCGAGATCCAAACTTGGTTCAACACTAACCACTTAAAGCTCAACCCAGATAAAACGGAACTAATCCTATTCTCTCCAAAAAGCAACCGTCGACCAATCCAAGAGTGGCTCAAGAATCTGGTTGCCCTAAACTGCCCCCTCGTCCTATTAGACTAAGTGAAGTCACTAGGCATCACCCTTGACAAGAACTTATCAATGGAGGCCCACATCAAAAACTCTGCAAAAGGTGCTCTTTTCTCACTAAAACACCTCAAGAAATTGAAACCTTTTCTTCCCCAGGATGACCTCAAGACAGTAGTTCAATCCCTAGTTCTCTCTAAAATCGACTACGGGAACGCCATCCTAACAGGGACTCCAAAAGCTCACCTAGCCCCACTAAGGGCAGTGCTGAACATGGCCGCTCGACTCATATCTGGAGTGAAAAGATTTGAACACATCACTCCAGCTCTCAACTCCCTCAACTGGCTTCCTATGGAAGGGAGGTGTATTTACAAGCTGGCCTGCATCACACACAAAACCCTTCACTCTCCGGCCCCCAACTACCTGAACAACAAACTGGTAAGAGCAGGTCAATCCAGAACACTGAGAAGTTCTAACTCACTCCTTCTTATCCCTCCGAAACTGAAAAGAAAACCACCCAATACCGATCGTTTTCTGGCAACGCTCCCAGGATATGGAACGCTCTCCCTAGAGTCCTCAGATGCAACCCCTCCTTCTCCTGTTTCAAAGGGACCTGAAACTCCATCTCCTTAACAAATACTTTCCTGACCAACATCAACTAACCTAGACTTCAATATCCGAGTTAACTCCTCTCTATCTTGACATTCAAGGATAGTGGTGACCGCTCTGTGTTAACCACCTTCGTTTGTTTTCTCTCCCTCCGCTGCATTGTTTATCTATTTTTTATGTTGTATTTTTTTATCTCTGTCGTTGCTTCCCTACTGCCTTCCTAATAAGTAATGCAATTTCCTTTGGTTTTGTACAGTGTGTATGTAAAGCGCTCTGATACCCACGGGTCTAGCTAGCGCTATATAAAACTTTTAAAAT
The DNA here is from genome assembly GCA_963921515.1 of Calotriton arnoldi. Classification (NCBI taxonomy): domain Eukaryota; kingdom Metazoa; phylum Chordata; class Amphibia; order Caudata; family Salamandridae; genus Calotriton; species Calotriton arnoldi. The sequence goes on along the minus strand of CAWUFW010008598.1, from coordinate 817,646 downwards.
AAAAAATAAAAAAGACGCAGGCACTAGGGTGCAAAGGTGTGTGCGTTGCGCTACTTAGCCTGATTGTGCACCAGCACTAGGAGAAGAGCAGGATAGCGCCATATCTTAGTAGATATGGAGCTATTATATCCTGCTTTCTCCATCTCATGCAACGCTGCAACTTTGGTTGCTGTACTGGTTGTGTGACATCTTTGTAAATCCGGGCTAAGGTTGGAAAAAAAGCTCAAGCTACCTAACTCCTATCACTTGGTTAGGCCATTTTGAAGTAAATAGCAAGACAAGTCACTGTCTTGAAACCCAACAACAAATACTTTCAAAACATATTGGTCTCCACTACGTATTTCAAAATGGCATTTTTCAAACAGTTTCGCTTGTTGGAGATGCAAATCCGAAAACCAAACATCTCCCAAATGCTGGGTTAAATGCTTTGTTACTAAGGATCTGATGGAAGTATTTCATTGTTTCCATAAGAAGAAACGTTGATGGATTCATTATTGGGCTTCTTAAATATGTTTCTTCAGTTAAGTCTCTCTATATATCTGAGAAACAATAGCTGCATCAAACTCCATGCTACTGATGGACAGAACGTCAGCATTGCAAAACGTCTTTGATAGTTGCTTAACTCAATTGTCTTCTGCATCTCCTTTGAAAAGAACTGTCTTTATTATGAATGGTATACATATACATAGATAGTGTCCCAAGCCTTAAGGTGTGCCTCTAGGTCTACCTCTATGTAGATCATAAGGTTATAAAATGGCAGTCACTACTTTGCACCATTGAAAGATATTCAAATAAGGGGGCGTCACTGGAAAGATGGCGGAGTAGCGCACTTAACGTTGGTGCACCCCCCCCTTCAGGTGCCATGGGCTGAGGCTGCCAGGCAGTAATCAAGGTTCATCCAGGGTATTATTTTGCCCATTTTAAAGCCCTGGTGTTTACAGTAAGCCGGTGTTTATCTTTTTTACCTCTATTTTTTTAGCAGGTTTTGCAGAGAATGTAGGGGAGAGGTAAATTTAAAGTGGACATATGATAGATGTATACAGGATTGCCACTTTTTCGGATACAAATGGGGACAAGGCTGGTACGTGAATAGCAACTTATGCAAAAATCCACTGCATGCCTTTTTGGAAATTTCAATCACGACTCTGTTAACTTTTTTGCTCAAACAATTTAATTTTATTTTATTTTATGATATCATGAAAGTAAAATGACAGTAGGATATAAATTAACACAATACAGTGAGTGTTACAGAAAGTATAGTAGTCCTGAAGAGTTCAAAATACACACTCGGAATTATAGACAAAAATAAGGTGTCATATGGAGCACAGTGAATGTAAAGCCAGCAATTATTGCATTGAACAACTATAAAGTCATCAAGTCAGATCATAAGAAAGTCTTAGAGCCAAATGTTGAACAACAGCGACGAGTAAGACTCTTTTAGCTTTAATAATCATTTAGGAATTACGTATATTGCTTGGAAATAATTTTGCTGCAATATATGCAGGACCACTGGAATTCTGTGGCAGGGGAGCGCCAAATTATGCAGCAGGGTTGAGTAAATTATGTGACAAGAAAAAGCAAATTATGCAGCGTGATGCAGCACATTTTGTGATAGTATTACTTAATTTGTCATTTTTATACTTGTTAACACTATCTAAGCAATGGTTGCAACTCATTAGTACCAGTTTAACACACAAATACTGGAATAAGCAACAGAAAGATGACCAGTCACCATTTGCAAAGGGCCTTCCTCTGTATGGCAACACGTGTTGCTGCATTTTTAGTAACTTTTGAACTGTTTGAGCTAAGAACAATTTTTTTTCGGTTAAAATCTGCAGATAATAAGGCAGATGATAGATTATGTGGCAAATCTACAACTATGCGAAAAACGCCACAGCTATACAGTTACATCATTCCAGTGGCCCTGGATATATGCTTGTACTAACTGCTTAAACCTTGTATTTCAAACAAGATTACAGTGGCGGTGCGTCCATTGGGGCGTTGGGGCGTTGCCCCACTAAGCCACATGGACAGCACCGTCACGCCTAAAATTTCATTCGTGCCACAGTAAAAGTCTTGCAGTCCAGTCCGGTAGCGTTTAATTTGACACGCCCGGCCCGAGGCAATCGGAAGGCGCTGAAGGGGGTGGGGCTGCGGCAGCTTGAGTGACAGACTGTCACTGATAGTGCAGCTGCAGCAGCAATAGTAGTGCGCATGTCCATTTTTGGGCTGGTCATTTTAGGACCAGCCCGAACATGCGCACACTACTCCACTGCGACCTTTTCTCTTAGGAGAGCGACTGTCTGGCGAGGGACCCGAGGGTGCTTCATGCAGCAGCCCCGGGTCTCAAAATGGGCGGGAGTAACCCTGCTCTAGCCAATCCTGGCGCTGCTAATGCAGCGCCTGGATTGGCTGAGACTCCACCGCGCAGCCTGGTGCATTTCAAACTGGAACACCCTGAGGCGGCGCGTGATCCGATCCGGAGTGTAGAGAAGGAGCGGAGGTCGGAGGAAGGTAAGTTTTCTTTATTTTAAATTAATTACCGTCGCCGTCCCCCACGCAACACTCCCGTCACCCCCCCCACCCGCCCGTCTGTCTTGCCGGCCGCACCTGTCCTGGTTTAGTGCAATTTTATTTCTTCTTCTAGTAAAGTAAACGTATTTCGTTCTTTTCTGGCCTTCGCCGCCCCATTCTGTTCAATTCCCCCAGGAACAGATGACGCCTCAGTAGGCCTGAATCGCGAGGATTGTTTCACATCATCGGTCCATTCAGCCTCTCCCTTCCCGGTTGTAAACACAACCCATTGCCAGGCGAACAGTGATACTATTGTGCCCGAGCACTATACCACCCAGATTTTACCTCAGCGTCCCGAGACCCCCTTTTTTGTCTGCAGTCAAAAGAAAACATTTGCTAAGGGGTGGGGAGAGGGTGTTCCAATTGCTTTACTAACATGGAGGTTAAAGAAAAGATTGATGGGAGAAAGTTCACCTAAAAAACGAGGATACATTTCTCGCTGGCCGAGGGCTGTTGTAGCTGTGTGGAGTGAGGAACTCTGTGCAGGACGGAGCTTGGTTAAGAGCAGAGAGAAAGAGAACATCGGTAGTTCTGCAGTTCTGCTATCCATACTGAAGCATACGTCTTAGACACAGTGTTGTAAGACACAGATTTACCGGCTAGGCTTCACTACAGAACACAGGAAATGTTTAACTCCGACTGGTCAAATGGCACCTTGTGAGTTTGGTCACAAGGCCCAGAAGACTGACTTTACGACATCACTGATCAGCCCCCACATGGACATGCATTTACTGATGCGAAAGAATTTCCAGAAACAATACAGCTTGTTCATAGCCTTGGGACTTTGAACCCGTTATGTACATTTAGTTTTAGGAACGTACATTCAGTGTGCGGAACGTACGCTCACTCCAATCAATAGACATTTATTTATTCAAACCCACATCTGCTTGGACCCAAGTTCCATATGCAGATCATTTACTGCCTTTGTTAACTATTGCGACCTATTCTTATGCCCCGATGTTCGTGTGTCTGACCTTGCTTCGTAAGTAGTCCCTATGTAAAAATTCTTGGATTCTCACTTTGATATTTGACTTTTTGCTCTGCCTCTGCGCATAGCAAATTCATAATTAAATTCGACCTCACTAATACACTTTTCTTAAAAAACAAAAACAAAAAAGACTGGATAATTTTCCAACTTTTCAGGAGCCGCTAAGTGGCTTCTGCTGGCCAAACCAAAATTGGTCTAATTTGATGAGAGGTTTAGGCTACTTTGTCGAATGTTAAACAAGGGTGTTGTGTTAACATGTTCTAAAGGGCTTATAGATTAGGAAATGCCAGATACTTTCACCAAACTTCGAATGTGCACCAGTCTCTAAGAAAGGTGGGTACCAATGAATGACGTGGCTGAAAAGAATATCGAAATCTTAGTCGGCTTCAATGTTGCTTTCGGGTGAGTGTCCCAGACGAGGTTTCCAAAAACGTAGTGTGTTCTCAACTGAGGGCTGAACATGTAGAGGAGAACATAATGTACACACGAATAAACTATACATTGAAATTAAATAAGACATGTAGTGCTCAACCAGAGCACTTGTCACAAGAACTCTGACCGAATGCTCAGGGCTTTTCCAAATACCCCAAACGAAAGTTTTCCGCCTCAAGTTCCTCCCCTATCTGTTGTTGCGGTCTCCTGTCTGTTGGCATGCCCTGCCCGTGGTTGTGCTGCCGTGTCTGTTGCACTAGCCTGCATATTGTTGTAATGATCTGGTTGTTGCAGTGTGCTGTCTGTGTTTAGTCGGCCCTGACTCTGTTTGCACTCCCCTTTCTCTTGCGCTGACCTGTTTCTTGTGTTTCTGTGGCATCGACCTCTCGTTTATTTTGCCACACTGTATGTTGCACTGCCCTATATATTGTTGCAGCCCCTGGTTGTTGCCCTGAACTGTCAGTTGCTGCGCTGCCACGTGCGTTGTTGTGGTGTCATGTCTGTTGCGAGATCTATTCTGTTGCGCTGGCCTCTGTGTTTCTGCTGCACTGTTGTTGCGCACAGCCCTGCATGTCACACTGCCTTTGCGTTACCCTGCCCTGTGAGGTCTTGCGTTGCACTGGCTGTTGCACTGCCCGCTCTCTGGTTCTGCTTATCTGTCTCCTCATGTGCCCTGCATTACGCTGTTCGTTGCGCTGCCCTGCCTGCTGCACTTCCCTGTCTGTTGTTGTGCTACTCTGTCTGTTGTACTGCCATGTCTGTTGTTACGCTGTCCTGCCTCTTACACTGCTCTGCTTCTTGCATCTCTGCACTGGCTGTTAGACTGTCAACCATCTCGTTTGTCTGCCCTGTCTTTGCACTTCCCTGTCTCTTACTAATCTGTCCTGCCTGTTGGACTGCCCTTCCCCGTCTCTTGTTGTGCTGCACTTTCTCATGTTGGGCTGCCCAGTCTTGTTGTGCTGCATTGCTTCGTGTTGTGCTCTCCTTTCCTTTGTTGTGCTGCCCTTTCTCTTGTTGCGCTGCCATGTCTCTTGTGGTCTTGTTGGTTGCTAGAGACCGTAGAGAGAAATCAAGAGACAGAGCGTGAAAGAGGGTGCAAAGAAGAGAAAGACAGACCTAAAGAAATATGGATGTAGATAGAGATAAAATGACAGAAAGAGATACAGGCCTAGAAAGAGAGAAAACAGATACTTGGAGATAAAGTCAATGGAAAGCAAAGAGAAAAGAGACACAGAACGCACCTGTAAACCAAAATGTCATGCCTGGTGTGTAATGGAACTAACCTGGATGTAATTGATAACATAAGAGAGAGAATAGATTGATAAATAAAGCAAGAGAAATGAAGCGAAATTGAAAGAAAGATGAAGAGCCAGAATGAGAGAGAGGAGAGAGTGAGAGTGTGTGTGTGTGGGAGAGAGAAGCGATGGATTGTTAGAGAGAACGAGAGAGAAGGGGTGAAACAGAGAGAGATGGAGCTAAGCAGAGCCAGAATGAGAGAGTGTGGCAGAAAGAGAGAGGGGTATAACGAGTCTGTTGAGATAGAGAGAGAAAAAGAGGGACATAGGAAGTAAGACAGATATAGGTATGAGCATACGTACACAGTTATCTCTACTATAATCAGACACTGGGACAGACCATTGAATGTTGGAATGTAAAATCTTGTCCCGCTTTGGGGTAACTTAAAATTTTGTCTGCTACAGGAATTTTTAAATATGAGAGAATGTTAATTTGCTTTGGCAAGTCATGCATTGTACACTGCACTTAGCCCACTTGAAATGACACGTGGGAGGCCTGCTTTGGCAGTGAATTGGATCTGGAATTTCTGAGTTTGAGTTGCATGGTCAATATTTATGTGTCACTTTCATAGTTATTTAGACTGTGTTTCTGTTTTATACTGTTTCTGCCAATATGTAACTTTGAGCCACAGTTTTGGTTGATTTGGATTGCAATGGCTCAGTTTATTTGGTGATTCACAATTCTAATCATGGGTAAAACATGGCTTGTTGAACATAGATGAGATGTACTTGCAAATTGTTGGATAGCGTATTGCATTTCAGTTTTTCAATTTGACCAATCTTTTACCAACGAAATACGAGTGTCTTCCAGGTCGAGGACCACACTGCTTTTTCTCTTATCTGTCTTGTATCAAGACCCTGCTGGACTATGGGGTGAAAGCAAGTTTGAATAAGCAGCTACCTATGTTATATGACATCTCTTTATTAATGTAATAACTGCATTTTCACAATTTCTTTATTAACCTTCCTGCTTTCTCAAATTTGCTTGAAAATGCACCATTTGTCCACTCTTTTTTCAAAAATTTCTCGGGGTGAGAACCCCCCCGAACTCCCCTTAGGTTGTTCGGACTAGCTCGCTACGCTCACTCGCTGTGGTGCAGTATGCCAATCATTTTACGCTCCACCACTTTCAAATATCACCAGCCGCCCCTGAACAAGAATAACTATGAGCTTTTATTTTAGTTCCAAGGCATTTTATCAGCCTTAAAATAAAGGTATCTGCCATTTGGGTAACAGACTGGCTAGATGAGAACTCTATGAGATTACAGCATGGAGGGAAAAATGGATGCCAGTGGGGCAGAACCACTTAGAGATATTAACAGGCTATAGGTGTGAGGGAGGGGGAAAGGGGAGTGTATGACGGAAAGAATCAGCGAGAAAAAGTAAGGGGTAGCAAGAAAGAGGAAGGGAAGACATGCTGTAAAATTGGCAGAACCAGCGAGAAAAGGTAAGAGGCTGGAGAGAGCTGACAGTTGAAGATTAGGGCATGGAGGCAAGGGATGAACTGCGGACGCTGCTGACATACTGAACCTATATTGCTCTCTTTACAGGATACTCATGCAGCACTGGTAGCAAAAATCGACACTCAAGTGCTTGATGTAGGGTTAACTCGGATCAGAAGAAACTGGCAGTGTTATTATCAGAATCCGAAGCAAAACTGACACAAGATCTGAGTCCTCAGCAAGCACGTTGAAAACGTGCAAGACAGAATCTCATTCCTTGAATACTGGGCCGAAGATGCAGAAGGAAAAGCTATGAGGACCAACACTCAGATTGGGGGCATCACTTAACGAACTAAGGGACAGATTTACTAAAATCTCCTGCAACGCAGCAGGCAAAAAAGCTGCGCTGTGTTGCGCAAGAAGAAGAGAGAAGAAGAGCACCATATATACAGAAATATGGTACTCTCCTCCTCTCTCCCTAGCGCCAGCGCTGAAATTAGCTGCTATGCATAGTGCAAGGGTGTCTGCTTGAGTCTAGCATAGGTTTTGTACTGGAAGGATAGCCTTCCAGTACAAAATACTACGCTCAGACTAACTTTAAACGTTTTCCCACTTTGTATGTGTGCTGTACAGTGCAGCACACATACAAAGTCAGAAAAGGAAGGAGAAATAAAGCCTTTCTGCTTTATAGCACTTATTTGAAATGGGCACTATTTTCTAATACTAAATCCTGTCTACTTTTTAAGTAAATAGCGTTTAGCATCAGAAGCCTTGGGTGGTTGCATGGGAACCCCCATTCACCACACACGGTACACCCCGTTGGCGCTAAGTAATGCAAAGCAGTGCTAGGCGCTGCTTTGCGCTACTTTCAATTGTTTTGAGGCACTAAACAAGTTTAGCGCTGGAAAGTAGTTAAATCTTAGTAAATGACCCCTAAGAGCTTTAGCACTGAATGTTTTTTGAAGGGTTACTAAGTGCAACACTTGAAACCTATTGCCCGACCGAGTTCTTCTCAGTTGAAGAGGCACACAGGGCCATATTCTTCTCACTACTACTGTCCGGAGTGCCTGCCAGGTCTATAAACTGTAAGTTGCTATACTACATCCAAAGAGGCATAATCCTGCAGTGTGCTAGGTGAGATGACCCCAGCACTGTCAAAAATTGGGTAGGCCCGGCAATTTTCTTCAGGGTCTGCTCCATGAAGAGGCCCTGCAATGCGCTATGGATGAAACTGTCGGAGTAATGCGCAGAGTGAATGGGTAACTGTAATCATAGTTGTGCTATGAAACAGACCATGCACATTGTGACAAAAGCTTTGCTTTCAGTTGACAGGTTGTGATAGGCAAGCATGCATAGGCAGGTGTTTTGAGCCTTCTATATATGGCCTTTATTGTTATAGATTGAGCAACATTATGGTACATTAAACAATATACAAGACAGGTTTTTGTACAGTTTGCATCCTGAACACTTATTTCAAGGTGCTGTCAAATATAATGACCAGGGAAAGGGAGTCACAGTGAAGAAAAACAATTGCCCAGGGCCACACAGTTTAGTCATTCTAGATAGCCAGGTTCTTTGGGTCAGGGCAACACATAAGCTCCAGCACACACTTGATGATGCAAAAGTACAGATCTTTCCTGATTACACTCCAATGGTGGCACCAAAGGGAGGAGAGTATATCTGGAAGTTAAGAAACAACTTCCTGAATTACACCTCAACTACATGTTATCATTCCAAGCAGACTTGAAAGTCTTGTACAATGGGAAATCACACATCTTCAGTGATACATCAGCAGTATGGAAATGGGCTGAATCACTGAGAAACTCTGGGAGCCCTATCTATTGGTCATCCCAGACCAGAAGGAGATCTAGACCACAACGAAGGAGAAAAACATAAAAGGTTGACAGTCCATTCGCTACTCTACACAAGCTGAGAGGGCTGCTGCAGCAGTGGAGGCACTCCGTGAATTGTTGGGCTTGATTGTCACCAGTGGCTTAGGAGACAGCACATTGGTCTTTGCTCCTTTCACTGGCTGCCAGTGAAAGAAAGAGTTAGCTTTAAGGCCCTCTGCATCGTCCACAAGTCCGTGCAGGGGAACGGGCCACCATTAATCTCGACCATGATCCGCCACTACAAAGCGAGTAGGAAACTCCGCTCGGACGAACTTCACTTAGTTGAAACCCCAAGAATTAAGAGGGCCAGAAGCGGTGGCCGACTTTTTTCCCTTAACGCAGCAAAACTTTGGAACGCACTGCCGCTACATCTCCGCAGGGAACCCAGCCACCTTGTTTTCCGAAAACAACTGAAAACTTTTCTGTTTCCCTAATCTCTCCGTCTCTGATTACTAGTCATGCCCAGCGCTGGGAGGCCTCCGGGTAGCCATGCGCTTTACAAATGTCCTTTTCATTTCATTTCATTTCATTAGTGGCGACACAGATGACCCGGAAACTTCCCTGAATATGGGAGTCGTTGCTGAACCTCAGTATGTATGCAAAATTATAACAGCCCACTGACTGCTCTGAGTTAACCTGGGCTGGAGTATATTGCCTGTTATTGTTCCCCCATGGAAACTTCAGGTGGCAGCCTGTGACATACCAAGTCCACGGCACTGAAATCAAAAAACATTTTGAAACTCTGCTCCTGGAACATCAACGGCATGGTAGATAAGACTTTGGACCCGGAACTGCAATCCTATCTTCAAAAATTCGATATCATCTCACTTCAAGAAACTTGGTGCGAATCGCCAACAGCATTGCAAGGATTCAACTCGCACTTTTTACCAGCTATAAAGAGCGCCAAATTTGGCCATATCAAGGGAGGCCTTGCCACATACATCTCTATAAGGAGCATCTATGCAGTGGAGCCAATGACGCACAATTTAGCGCCCCCCAATGCAATTAAAGCGCTTAGAATTACCACACAGGGGGCGGATAAAAACGAGCATATAATACTAATAAATCTCTACTTACACCCGCGCGACAAAATCAAAGGCAGCCAGCAGCTGAAGGAAGAACTGGTGAAAATACTAACGGAGGTGCAAACAAACAGCATGATAATCACTGGGGATTTCAATTTACACCTGTTCAGCAACACAGTCGAAGATACCCACATGGAGGAGGACCCATTTGCATGGGACATAACATTACAAGATGACAACTCAGGCGGAAGACATACGAAAATAGCTCAGAAGCTTCTAGCGACATTAGAGCAGCTAGGCTTTCGAGCACTAAACAGTAGATTTCCAGGAGATCACCCACAGACAGCAACATTCCATAATGCAGTAGCAAGTACAACAATAGATTACACATTTACTTCCCGCTGCATGTTCCCAAAAGTAAAGGATTACCACATCGGAACCTTAGAGTACAGCGATCACCTGCCACAGGAAATCACGTTAGAAGCATCATCAACAACTCAAACACTGCAAGCAAATGCACATTGCCTAGAGTATACATCGAACGAGAAAAGAGTAAAATGCAAAATAGACGATCCGAAAGGCCTCTTCTCGCTCGCAAAGCAACTTCTTGGAGAAGCACAAGCGGGGGACCCTGATAGAATAGGAAGCTGGGAGACGTTCACAAAACATCTAGGAAATAAATACGGGTCCAAAAAGGGAAACCATGAAATCAGGAGAACAGTTCACCCTCAAAACAAACGCCCCATCTCCAACATTGGAAACAACGTACAACTAAAAAAGCTCAAAGCATTGATAAACCGCGTGCTCCGGAGACTGAAGAAAGGTGGCCTAGACCCCACGGCCTTGCAAGAATTGAGGCAATTAAAGCTACCAGCAGGACACTAACCTGGCGCCTCAAAAAAGAAGCTGACGAGGCTCTCTGGGTAAAACTTTTGCACGACATTAAAAATAACAACAGCTCGCAATTTTGGCAAAAGATCAACACTCTGGTCAACCTGTTGAGCCAAGGCATTAACTCACACGTGACAGAAGCGGCATGGACAATCTTCCTCCAATCCCATTTCAATAAAGACCTAGGACCCCGAACTTGCACAAACAACCTCACACTCGAATTGGAAGCACCATCACTCCAAACTGACTCTAATATAATGCCGAAACAGGTTCTTACAATCACGAATACCCAAATCTGCAAAAGAATCGCCAAGGGCAAACGAGAGGGAGCTCCAGGTCCAAATGGGATCCTGCCAATATTGTTCAAACAAGATCCAGAATATTGGGCCACAGTACTAAAACCGATTTTCGAATCAATCCTGCAAACATCAACGATACCATTATCGTGGAGGGGCTCGATCATATCACCCATTTATAAAAAAGGCAATAGGAATGGCCCAAAAACCTACCGGTTGGTAGCTCTATTGGATAATGAAGCCAAATATTACGCAGGATTACTACTTCAAGAATTAACATCCTGGGCCACAGAAATTGCAGCAATACCATTAAATCAAACAGGTTTCTGCAAGAATATGGGAACCACTACCAACATCTCAATCCGCTCATTAATGATAGACGCCGCTCTTGCAATGAAACAGCCCCTGTACCTGTGCTTTCTTGACTACAGCTCAGCGTTTGACCATATAAACAGAAACCTATTATGGCAAAAACTAAAAAGGCTGAATATCCCATCATTACTCTTAAAACAGTTAATCCTTTTACACAGCTACACCTGGGTGCAAGTAAAACTGGGCGCAGGAGACCACTTAACAAAGAAGATCCCCACAACCTCCGGACTGAAACAAGGCTGCGTGCTTGCCCCCATACTTTTTAACCTCTTTATGGCAGAGCTATCGGCCACACTGAATGAAAGCAACTCACACGCCCCTAAACTAGGGGGCCTTCAGCTATCTAATCTACTCTATGCGGATGACTTGGTGCTCATTAGTCGGACACCCATTGGCCTCCAGCGCTTGCTCGACATTACATCTCGATAGTAACAAACTCAGCATTAACCAAGAAAAAACAAAAGTCATGAGCATGAACATTCGCAAAACAAAGTCAAACTACCACTGGCACCTGGCAACACGCAAGCTGGAAGGCGTACAAGATTACAAATACCTGGGAGTTATTATCGATAAGAAAGGGAACTACACAACTCAACATAAGGCCATAAAAAAAGGGGGTAATGACAGCAGTGACACTAAGAAACCTAAAAAAAACAAGATCTCTGGCCCAAGTTTCTCCTCCCTAACCAGGGTGATCCAGGCGAAACTCATACCATCTATCACCTACGGAAGCGAAGCCATGATAGGGAGAGATGCTGAAACACTGGATGTCACGATAGCAAGAGCACTGCGAATGATCTATGGGTTACCAGGATATACATCCCCCGCACAAGTGAGACTAGAGTTCAGGATACAAAGACAAGAGCTGGCCCTTATTAAAGGGGCATTCATCAAAAGCTGGTACAAAATCAGAAGGGGGCAGCCAGAATCACTAAACGCCTACCTGTGGAAAGAACTGCAAGCCAAGGAAGCATGCCCAGCCAGACGCTACTTGGAAAGCTCACTCGATCAATTGGGGCTATGGCATCTTTGGGAGACATCAGGGATCTACGCAAGCTTAAAAAAAATAGTAAACAACACTGTTAAAAAAGAATCCCTCATACAAGACAAAGCTACTCTGTCAGAGCGCGCACATGGCTGGTTCACCATACAGTCTTACAGCAAAGCCACATCCCAAGCATACCTCCACACTGGCTTCTCCAAAACCTCCAAAGAGAAGTTCCTGAAATTCCGCCTAGGCATATTGCCATCCGCATACCACATGGCGCCGTGGATACGCCCACTGAAGCCAGCAATCTGTCGTCTCTGCAGGGAAGGGGAGGAGAATATAGTGCACCTCCTTACCATATGCAAGGAACTAATACGGGAGCGCCGGACCCTACTCAAACCATTTTTTAACAAGAAACACATACAGACCTGCAGGCAAGCGGTGCTAGCAAGCTTCTCTGGCGAGGACATCCAACTCAGCTGCCGCTTGGTAAAATTCCTAACCGCCACGAAATCAAGTATTAAAAGACAAACTAGCCAACAAATGGCTGCCTAAATGAGAAGACCGACCAACCACACAGGCGTCCCCGGACGGAAGCGGCAATAACAAAGAAATTTGTCACAGATGAGCCTCAACAGCAACCGCTGACTACAAGCTACATTGACGGCGCCTGAAAGGCCCGATACAACACACACAACTGAATTAGGTCCACCTCGGATTCTCCGAATTGAATGACCTTAAGCTGCCCGGGGAGGACAAGGACACCAAAAAACCTAGCAACAGATGATTTCTGGGCCTCAACTACACCGAAAACTTCTCTATTTTGCAATTCTTGCACACAGAGTTTGCACTCTCGCTCTGATTTCTCAACTCGGCAGCAGAACCAGCACTTTACCTTTCCCCAGCTAGGGAACGGGACCTGACTGAGCCATAAATCAAAATCGACTTCAATCTTGGGGACCTAACAGCTTTGGAATCCCTTTTATCTGAGAACCTGGCACACAGAACTTGCATTTTACTCCCTTCAGGATCAGAGATTCTTTGCACATAGACCTTGCCCCTGAGCTCAATCAAGCCAGGGACTTGGAACCACAATACACTATTGATGTTACTCTGAACACTCTTTTTTAACCATTTTTCTGAATCTTATATGGGAACCAAGGCGCATGCTAAACTTGGACAATCTGAAATTCCGCTCATTTACCCATGTTTTATTAATGTACATTGTTGCAATGATTTTAATTAATTATGCAAATAAAGTATCTATCTATCATTCAGGTGGCAGCACTTTGAGATGCAGCTTTTAGGTGGGCCGTGAGGGATGCCAATGTGGACTATTGTAGGGAAAAGGGAGGTAAATCAAGGAGCATGCTGTCTGAATCATAAATGTTAAAGGTAATACTTCAGGGAATGTGTATCAGGGTAGCAAAGGGGATTTGCTTATAAGGAATTCACAGCCCAGCAACTCTGGGAGGGTGATAGATCAGACAGGCTGTTAGCAAGCTTCCTGACCTCAGAGGTGCCCCGAATTCCAGTGGTGATGCTGTGAGGAGATAACCTGGAGTGTGCACCAGGCACAGACCAACATCAGTGAAATTTTTGTGAATTACTGCACCTTCTTGGATGCGCTACCATGTGAGATATAGGGCTCATTTACTGAAGTTCTAAGGACATCAGGCTCTCCCCATTTCTTCAGAAGATCCAAGACTTGCTCTGGAAGCAGCACTGGCCCTGGCTGAAACTAGGCAAGCTATAGAAGTGATGACTAGGGGCCAGAACCCAGGGTTGGAAGGCCGCCCAAACAAATTTTACTCAACGAACAAAAGACTGCTGACTCTTCAGCTCTTTGAGGTCAATAACCAGGCTCGAACTTTACTCATGTTTCCACAAATAACAGAGATTCTAGTAGTGAATCTGAAATCTGGCTGTGATAGTTTTGATACGACTTTGAATCGAACACTCTCTATGATGAATATACAGTATAAAATCCTGGGGAAGGTGCTAACAAATAGATTGTTGCCTTTGCTCTCTGTCTTAGTTAATGATCAAAATAGATTCATTTTGGGCAGGCAAACTTCCTTGTACTTTCCGAGATTGGTCTACTCGATGATAGCCCTCCTAGATGCTGAACACTTACCAGCAGTGGCATCATTGCCCTGTTCAAATTAATACAATTTAATTTTCTTCATCAAAACTATCTCACCCCAAGAAAGCTCAGTAAGATATGAAGACTAAAGATTAATCTCCCAGACATGAGGATCTAAAGAGAGATTTGATCATGAAGGAAGTGACCCGAATCGGGTCACCCCGGTCACTCGCGACCTCCTCTTAGCCTTCCAAGAAATGAAGAGTCGGTGACGCAGTAGAGAATACAAACCAAGTTATTTTATTGTAAATGCGCTGCAGCGGAATCCAGTCAGACTAGCCTCCTTAGATGCTACTGAGGGGACTGGCTTCAGAACACTTGCCAACACATAATAAGCTTTCCAACACCTCCCAAGCCCCGCCCCTGGTGGAAAAATACAGCTTGAGTAGAGGCTGAACAAAGGAGGCACAGAAGGATGAGCTACCACCTGCAGAATGGGTGCACGTTATCAGACTCCCAAGGTTGTCTTGTTCAGTCTCAACTCTCTCTAGTGTGGGAGCATAGCTACGACCAGGGATAGGCATGCAAAAGCAGAATAAGCTATTCATTAGTACATCAGGGTTCCAGCCTTGAATACGATAAGGGGAAATAACTGAACAGCAGCTTTCTGCTGAGGCAAGCAGAGAGGGTAACAGAGGCTTGGTTTCGATCACAGTGCAATATGGCGGCTAAATGGCAAAAATGGCGTCACAGATGCTAACTTTAACTCGCACAAAGTTAGAAGGGACTGGTCACACGCATATACAGTATAAAGCATGAGTGATGGGGCAATAACATTTTCAATTCTAACAATCATACGGTGTAGGAGTGATCAAATCTATTAGACTACTGTGAACATAAGACTAAAACAATAGCAAAATTAGTGGGTGGAAGAATAGACTGTACTCTGAGGGTGAGCATGATGGGCTTGATGCACAGAGCCAAATGAAGGAAGAATGAGCGGATGTGCACTTTTGACCATAGTGGTAGCAACATGTTGCCTAGCCATGTTATGAGGATCAAGAATAGCCCTTGCCAAAAAAAAACTGTTTGAGTGAGACAAAGAAATGGATAAAGGCAGAATGTAAAATAGTGAGAAACTCAGTTATACACATACGTGGACCAGATAGGGGAACCAATAATATTGGAAACTGAAAGGCTTTCTGATTATAGGCCACCCTGAATGACAGGCCCTCCCAACTGCAAAGCACACTGTACTGGTGTGTGGTTAACAATTAAGTATAGACCGTATAAGAGGCAGAAGAGAATCAAGGGATCGAAGCACACCTCTCACCAGAAGAGCAGAAACAACAATGGGGCATATTCTCAAGGACTTATCGCCGATTTATCGGCACTTTAGCGCCGCAAAAGTGGCGATAGATTTATCGCCCTATTCTCAAGCTGCTGCAAACTGCCGATATCGCCAGTTATCCAGCAATAGCTTCCGCAAAAAACATCGCCACGGATGAGAGCGACAACTAACGCTAATGATATGCAGAGTAGGCGTTCCCATGCAAAAACACACGAAAACACCACTTCGCGATATTCTCAACGACCAGCCAGATCTGCGATGTGATCCAAAAACAGGCGATAAGGCGCATTAGCAGCAGGGATTTAACACCTGCCTTTTACTGGTGCTAAGCAGGATGACAACCTGCAGTAGAAAGGGAGACCAGCCCAGAGCCACATCTGAAGACCAACAGATACCATGGAGCCAATGATCATGCAGCTTGGAGACCCAAGAGGGCCACAACACCCACCGCCACCACCCCCAGGACCCCCCCCCGGATCACCCCCCCTCGGACTACCACCTAGGCAGCGCAGAAGAAGACCACGGACGTTCCTAAAACGCACCAGCCTTAGACACTCAACGCCAGAGGATGCCATTGCCCACTACAGGCTCAAAAGGACAGCCATCCTCCGCATCCTAACCCGCATTGCCCACAGGCTGACGGTACCAACACAGCGGAGAACCAACATCCCTCCGCAGACAAAGCTGCTGGCTGTGCTGCACCTGTTGGCCTCTGGTACCTTCCAACCAACAATTGCCAGAGTCGGAGGAGTCCCACAGCCAGCCCTATCAAAGTTCCTCACACCTGTCTTGGATGCATGTCCACAAAAGCAACTGCGGGCCCCTGTATCCGCACCACACGCTAGTTCAAATTCGTAGTGTTCCTGCACAACCAACCCCAATGCCAGCCGTTGCTTGATGCCTCTGTGCTCCAGATCCAAGATTGTAGTTACTGAACTGGGGGTGCGCCAGGTCATGAAGTCCAGTAGTCAACAGTAGTGTAAAAACAGTCCTTTATTACAAATACATAAATCAACAATACGAAAAGCTCAGCCAACGCGTTCCATTCCCAACGGGGAACTTCATCAGGGCAACGTGTGGATTCAATTAACTGCATATGCTGTGGGAACTCCCCAATACAATTCCATATTCCGAAAGTCAGTATTCAGAGACCTGTTGGATAAATGGTGACAATGGTCAAGCGTCCGTATAGTCACAAACGTAATCTGGCACAGTGTATTGCACTTGGACAAATCGGAATGCTAACAGGTATGATAAATCCTGCATAAAAAGATCGTAACAGAAGTTTGTGTGGTCGTAACCTTCGTAGGAAAGAAAAGGAAGGTTACGACCACACGAACTTCTGTTATGGTCTTATTATGCAGGATTTATCATACCTGTAAGCATCACAGTTTGTATCAGCTTGATACCCCTGCACCTTCACTTCCCCCACACTGCGCAGGAACAGCTGGAGACCAAGCAAGGGAACTACGCCATAGCTGGCTTCCCGCACGTGTTGGGGGCAATTGACTGCACACATGTACTACTTGTGCCCCCTGCCGACACTGCACACAATAACCGCAACAGAAACCACACGCATTCCATCAATGTGCAGGCAAAAGTGGACCACCGGGGCCTGTTCACGAATGTCGTCGCAAACTTCCCAGGCAGCGTGGAAGACCTTGGACATGTAGCTTTGTCATCCCCCCCTGTAAGCGTGAGCGGAGTGGCCTTGGCCGGCGTATGTCGTGAATAAATAGCCCGGGCTCTGGGCGTGGTTCAGTTCCGGAATGGCCACCAAAGTAACTACTGCGTGTGTCTCTGTGTCCGCCATATCCTGTCCATAGGCCTACACACACGTGGCTGACCACCTTCAACGGCCAGATTTACACTGGAGACGAGGTGGCTACGTCCCAAGCCAACCCGCACACATCTCATCATCGCATGCAGGGTTGGGTCTGCCAGAGCGGCGCCCCCCACCCAGCCACGAGGCCGCTGCCGTGACCGGTGGTGCCTGTGCGATCCTGTGCACCTGCTGCACCCCAGCCTTGGTCCCCAGACCGGTCCGCCACCCAGCGATGACTGGCCGCCCCTGCGCACCCAGGCCTCAATGCTCACCTGCCGCCACCGACGTGTCTCCAAGAGGGCCCACCACGTGCCGGTGCAACCTCCTCAGCCTATCGCTGGATTCTGCGCCACAGGCCCCCAGCGCACTCTGCGGCACCGCACCGCGGAGTCATGTGTGTGCTGACTGCTGCCTTCGGCGTACACTGCGTACACTGCAGTCATCGTCCCGTGGCGGTAGGCCTGTGCCGGCCTCAGTGCATCGGGTGCCACTGACCCAGTGCGCCACAAGTCATGGACCCTTTATGATTGAGTCGCGTGGTGCGGACGCCATCATGTCACCTCCGGCAGTGGGGAATGTGATGTGGTAGGCCCCTTTTATTGGCAGGGTCACATGTCCTGTGACGCCTGTGCTGGATGGGTGTGGTGTGGGTGTAAACCAGCCCTCAGGGAGTGGCTATGGCATGCTGACAACTAGACCAGTGATCAGCAGATCACTACAGGGAAGACCTGGGACATGTAGCTTTGTCCCCCCCCCTTTTAAGCGTAAGCGGAGTGGGCTGGGCTGGCGTATGCCAGTCCAGCGTAGGGGTGTGAACAATGAGCCCGGGGCTCTGGGCGTGGTTCAGTTCTGGACTGGACAAGGTAGTAACTAATGCGTGTGTCTCTGTTGTAGTGTTGGCGCCACCTGGACCGCAATCGGCAATGTTGCACCCTGTGACTCAAGTCCCACAAAATGAGCAACATGGACGTAAGGGGGAATCACTGACCCTACATTCATCCATACTTTCATACTTGAATGATCATAGACATGACACATCTGTGTGAATTTGAATGTTTTATTCACATTCAGTGGAGTGTTGAAGCTGGAGCAGTACAGGGCCATCCAAACCCCACTTTACATTGTTGCCCCATGGAGGGCCAGCCAGAGTCTTTCAGGGAATGACAAGTTCATCAGAAGAGGAAGAGTTCAGCCCGCAGTCTGATTGCTGTGTCATTGGTAACCAAACAGAATATGGCAGTCCATGTCGAGGTCCAAGGTGAGTGTCGCAGAGTGTATCGGGGGACAGTGGAAGGTGATGATGCAGAGGGCAGAGCCAATCAGAAACAGGCCATATGGCGGCGATGAATGCTACAGCTTCCTTCTTACCACTAAGGCACAATCATCCGCATCTTCGTCCTCTGATGTTTCATGTGCCCTACATGTGGGTGGTGTTGTTTTGTCTGCATCACTGTGTGGCACTGACACATCAGGGGCCGGAGGTGGAATGTCTGCCGCACTGTGTGGCAGTGACACATCAGGGGCCGGAGGTGGATTGTCTGCCGCACTGTGAGGCACTGACACATCAGGGGGCGGAGATGTGGATGTAGAAGCAGCAGCAGCATTCATCGGCGCCAGGCCTTGTGGCAGCAATGCCATGATGAGGGTCTGCAGGGCATGGAAGATCCCAGCTACATCTCGCTGGTGTGCAGCCGTGGCAGCCATTCTTTCCGCCTGCATCCGCTCCCTGTTCTCCATGATCCTCCGCATGTGTCCCAACTCCCGGCTGACATCGCTGGAGCCACTCTGACTAGACAGTTGTCCTTGTCTCAGAGTCAGGACTCCAGCGATGTCAGCCATGGATCGTTGGAGAGCATGGAGCAGACTGTGGGTGTCCGTTAGGGACTGTAAGTGGTCCCTGATGGGACTTAGACACCCACGTATGGCATCTAGTTTGGCTGCCATGAGGTCGAACCCCACCCGCACCTGATCAGCCATCTTCTCATGGCACCCTAACACACGGCGTTGGAAGGCCATGTGTTGTTCGTGGGGGTCCTGGGAGACAGCGGGGGTGTTGGGTGCTTCCTGCTGTGTGGTCTGTGCAGGGGGTGAGGTCTCCTCGATGCAGCTGGGCTGCCCTGCTCCTGGAGGTGAGGTGCCGAAGCTGTCCATGAGCTCTTGGAGGGCGTCGGTGTCGAAGGTGGGGAGGTCCTCTTCGTCATCAGTGAAGAGATGTTCGGTCTGCTCTGCAGGAGGTGTTGATTCTCCCTCTGCAATGTGAAGGGGAGATGCAGTTTAACATTGTGTTCACATGTATGTTGACGCATTGTACATGTTTACATACAGACTGCATGACAATGTACATTGTGACCGTTTGGGAGTGTAGAAATCAGCTGAAATGGCTGTTAGCATCAGCTGAAGCCATTTTGTTTTTGGCAGCCATTTTAGTTAGCCATGTGCTCGCCATGTGCTTTCTCCCTCTTCACTGTTGCCTGCTCTTGTATTTCACTTGAGTCAGGAACTATAATTAACTCCTTCAGTACTGAGCCAGAGCACTGCACATGCTCAGAAAGGCCTAGCTGCTAGAATGCACCTGCTCTTGAAGTAACTGTCAGGCTATTTTAACTAATGTTAGCAATATTGTAAACCCTCCCACTCTGTTGAGTAAGCGATTCTTTTTTTTGATAATCAAGTTTATTAGCTTTTTAAAGAACAAATCACAAAAGAAAAGGCAGTAAAATTTACACATCGTTAATGTAGACATCATTGAAACAAAGACAACAGAGACCTGCAAAGCACCCTTAGAATAAGCACAAAGACCACACATGCCTATGAACATTCTGTTGTGAGGCCTAAGCGCCCCTCAGGGTCCTAAGTGGAACCACTTGCCCCATATTTTGCCAAAAAGCTCGGGGCATCCCCGGGCCTCAAAGAGGGCCTCCTCCTGAGTCCCACACCAATCCACCCCCTTCTCCACCTCCGTACAGTTGGGGGCGTGGCTTGGGACCAGACCGCCGCTATATCGCGCTTTGCCACCGCCAATGCTGTTCCTAGGAAGCGCTTCTCGGTCCGGGAGCCATCAAGACCATCGAACACGCCCAGGACCAGGCGCATTGGGTCATGGGGGACTTCCCACCCCAGAGTCTGCGTGAGTTCTAATTCCACCCCCGCCCAAAATGGTGCCAGAACGGGACACTGCCAAACCATGTGGTAGAAGTCCGCAGGAGCATGATCACATCGTGTGCATGCCGGGGAGGGCCGCAAACGAGCAGTGTAGAGGCGCGCTGGAGTGAGGTAGGCTGTATGGAGGTAATAGAGTTGGACTAGACGCAACTTGGAGGAGGTCGTCAAGATCCTGGGAGCCATAAGGGCGTCTCTCCAATCCGCCTCTTCCAGGGGACCCAACCACCCCTCCCAGCGGGCACGGAGCAATTCTAGAGAAGCAGGGCCATTGTTTACCAGGGATCGGTAAATCCGCGATACCCCTCCTCTGCCCAGATTCCCCATCATTACCTGGGCCTCCAGGGGGCTAAATTCCGGAAAGGAGGTGGGGGTCGGAATGTGTACACGGAGGGCATGCCTTGGTTGCAAGTATTTGTAAAATTGGGAGGAATGGAGTGAGTATCGTTGCTGTAGATCCGCGAACGATCTGATATGGTCCCCTACCCAGACGTCTCCTAGTAAGGAGATCCCGATGCGGTCCCACCGATGGAAACCTCGTCCCTCCGAGACCTCCCTCAGCCTGGCATCACTCCACAAGGGCGTCTGTCCGGTGAGTCTCCTATCCCATTTCGTGTGACGCAGGGCCGTACGCCAGGCCGTGAGCACCGTTCGGGTGACGGGGGGAAGGGCTTGTGGTATGGGAGCCCCATATAAGTAAGCCTGGAGCTGCGAGAATTCCAATGACCGGAGTTCCACCTGGTATGCCGGGTCGGACCAGCCGCCCGCAAACCAGTCATGGATCACAATGAGCCTCGTGGCCAAATAGTAGAGATGGAGATTGGTTACCCCCATGCCCCCGTCATAGGGAGGTATGCGGCAATGTGCCAAGGACATTCGTGGCCGTCCGCCCCCCCACAAAAAACGGCTAAGGGCGCCGTCTAGTTCCCGAAACCAGCTCACTGGGAGATGAAGGGCAATGTTTTGTAAAATGTATAAAAAACGGGGGATGACCATCATTTTAAAAAGGGCACTTCTGCCAAGGGGGTTGAGAGGGAGAGAGTGCCATTTCTTAAGGTCCGCTTTGGTCCGGGTAACCAGGGGCGTAATATTCAGGGCCCATTCGAGCTCTGGAAGGAGAGCGATCCACATTCCCAGGTACTTGAACGATTGCCGACGCAGGGGGATGGTCGATTGCCAATCGAAACACTCCCGGGATGGGTGTAGGGGAACCAGTGTGGATTTCGCCGGGTTGAGCCGGAGAC
The DNA here is from genome assembly GCA_963921515.1 of Calotriton arnoldi. Lineage (NCBI taxonomy): Eukaryota > Metazoa > Chordata > Amphibia > Caudata > Salamandridae > Calotriton > Calotriton arnoldi. The sequence goes on along the minus strand of CAWUFW010008598.1, from coordinate 795,786 downwards.
CAGAGACCCGTTCGAAGGCAGAGAGGGCTTCCAAGCATCGGGGGCCCGAGCTTCCGGGATCCGCCAGAAAAGAAGGACGTCGTCGGCGTATAGAGCGATCTTGTCGATCTGGCTCGAATCCCACGCCCACCCACGGATGCGGGGGTCCTGCCGGATAAGGGATGCCAGTGGCTCCATTGCTAGCGCAAATAGGAGCGGCGAGAGCGGGCAGCCCTGGCGGGTGCCCCTTTGAATGGGAAACGTCTCTGAAAGCACGCCGTTAATGAGTACCCTGGCCTTAGGACTGGAGTATAAGACCCGGATAAAGCGCCGGAACTGGGGCCCGAAGCCCATCACTTCCAACACATCCCCCAGATAGCTCCAAGCAACCGTATCGAATGCTTTTTCAAAATCGATGAAATGCAGGGCCAGATACGGGGTAAGGCGGCGACGGTGTGCCAGGGCGGTGTGAAGGCGGCGTATGCAGTGTCTAGTACCGCGGGCTGGCATAAAGCCGCATTGGTCTGGGTGGACCAAGACCTTCAAATGAGGGCGGATTCTTTGGGCCATGGCAGTGGCGAAAATTTTTACCTCGGTATTTATGAGGGAAATGGGGCGGTAATCCGCGCAGGCGAGGGAGGGCGGTTGTGTCTTTGGGAGGACCACAATAGTAGCCACGTCTGTCTCTGGAGGAAGGACCCCACCTCAACTACAGTTTTAAACAGGTCCACTAAATGTGGGACCAGAGTGTCGCGAAAAATTGCATAGTATTCTTGGGGGTACCCGTCCGGCCCAGGTGTCTTACCGGAGTGTAAGAGTGAAATAGCCCCGTGTATCTCCTCCGGGGTGAGCGGAAGCTCCAGAGTCTCGGAGACCCCCGGGAGAGACACGGCAGCGTGGTCCCTGTCTCGGCTAACATATCGTCGAGAGAGGATCCGGGCGTCCGAGCCACGTATAGAGCAGCATAGTAGCTTGCGAAGGTGTGGGCGATGGCTCGGGAGGTAGCATGGCGGCCGCCGATCTCATCACAGATCTCGGGAATGATACGGTTGGCTTTGGGGTAAGACACTAAATTATGGAGCAATTTGCCATTCTTATCTCCCCAACCGTATACGCGTGCTATAGAGGATCGCCATAGCATTTTAGCTGCCTCCATTGAGATCCGACTGATCTCCTCGCGGATGAGTGTGAGTCTTCGAGCGGAATCCTCGCTATCAGTAGACGCCTGGGCCCCTTCCATTTGCGCTGCTTGGGCCTCCAACTGTACAAGCCGGGCGGTCTGTTCCGCGCGTTTCGCGTGGACCAGGCCTCTAGCCACCCCCCGCATAGTGGCCTTGCCAGCCTCCCATAATCAATCAATCAATCAATCAATCAATCATGTCACTTATAAAGCGCACTACATACCCGCGAGGGTCTCAAGGCGCTGGGGGAAGAGGGGGGTGGTGCTGCTACTGATCGAAGAGCCAGGTCTTGAGGAGTCTTCTGAAGGCCAGTAGGTCTTGGGTCTGCCGAAGGTTGGTGGGGAGGGTGTTCCAGGTCTTGGCGGCGAGGTGGGAGAAGGATCTGCCGCCGGCGGTCGTTTTCCGGATGCGGGGGACTGTGGCGAGGGCGAGGCTGGTGGAGCGGAGATGACCGTACCCGTGTTGGTCGAGAAGTAGTGCCCCAGCTCCTGCCCGAGAGCCTCAATGAATGCGGCGTCTTGCAGGAACCAGGCATTCATTCGCCACACCGCACGAGCCCCACCGGGGGGCTCCCGAGATGGAGGGAGACCGGGGAGTGGTCTGAGATGCCACGGGGCAGAATAGCCGCCCCGGACATCAATTGACAATCTGGGGCTGGAAGCAGGAGCAGGTCGATACGAGAGTGGGTACGGTGAGCCGCAGATGTGTGAGTATACTGCTCTCGTCGAGGGTTCCACACCCTCCAAGCATCGCAGAGACCCAAGGCAGAGGACCAATCAGACAAGCGCCTAGCAGAGGCCAGGCGAAGTGCTGAGGGAACGCCCGAGGTGTCGCGGGAGGGCTGCAGAACGGCATTAAAATCGCCTCCGATAACCGTCAGTCCCTGTGGAAAGGAGGAGACCACGAGTGTTAGACGGCGGAGAGTAGAGGCTAAAACAGCGGGGGGATGTAGACACACAGGAGGTTGAAAGTGTGGCCTTCAACTTTACCCGTCAGGACCACGAAGCGACCCTGGGCGTCTGTCTCGGCGTGCGCCAGGGTAAAAGGAAGTCCCTTCCGAAGCAGTATGGCAACCCCCCGGGATCCCCTTGTATAGCCGGAGTGCCAAACCCTGTCAAACCCATACCGGGTGAGGAAGTTGCAACGTGTACCCAGAAGGTGTGTTTCCTGTAGGAATAGGATATCAGGCTTTTGTCGCTGGGCGCTGCGGAGGACGGCCGTGCGTTTCACGCGGTCCAGTAGGCCATTGACGTTCCAGGATATGACATGGAGGGGTCTATGTAGGGTCGATGCCATCAAAGTGGATGAAAGTGTGTGGAAGAAGGGACGCAGGCGCAGGCGGACCCGGGTCCCAGGGGAGGCAGCGTGCTGTGGCCGGGGTCTCTGGATAAAAGCTGTGTAGTGTGGTAAGTCTCGTGTCGCTGTCATTGTCATACATGCATCGATAGCTGCCAAAAAAAACAACAAACGGCGGCCCGTAGGCGGCTGAAAACAATAAACAATGGGGAGACAACGGTCTACCCCCCTCCCAATCCCCCAACACCCCCCACCCTACACTTCTGTAAAGGAAGCATCTGTCGCCCTAACACTACAACGCAAACAGCAACCCACAAGAAGTCTAGGTGCTAAGCTAAAACGTTTAGCGAAACATGGCCATGGCGGAGATGGACCCCTCCTTAGATTCGGATAAGAACTTGTCAACAGCTGCAATTATTGTTAAGACGATTCTGCATCTACGGAATACAAATTAGTCCAGGAGATAAAAGTCTACAATTTTCTGCAGAGCAAGAATTATTCGAAACGGATCACCCCAAATACAAGAAGAATTAACACTCTTAAATACAGGAGCTGTGCGGAAAACTAGTTAAGGCACCCCTGCAGAAGGCCAGAGTTCAGGTTCCCTCGTCTTCTCCGGTTCCACGAAGCACAGGGCTCCGAGACAGGTCGGTTTCGGATAGGGCAGGGCGCAGAGTCTCCGAGGGGTCTACGATCTGGCTCAAGTCAGTCAGAGAGGTGGCCGGACTGAGAGTGGCGGACCTCCGCGAAGACGCCCGGGAAGGAGGGCACCGAGACGGCCCACCCGGCGAGCGGGACGCCTCCCCTCGGCGACCGCCCCCCCTGCGAGACCTGGTTCGGTGTCTTTGAGATTTCAGCTGGGCCGGACGGGGCAGCTGAGGGTCCCGGCGGGTGGAAGAGGGCTCCGGCCGACCCAGAGTGGGCCGCTCCTCCGTGAGCCAGGTCCATGCCGCCTGAGGGCTGTCAAAGAAGAATGTCTTGTCCTGAAAGACAACTCTGAGCCGGGCCGGAAACAGGAGACCATAGCGAAGACCCAGGGTGCAGAGCTTTTGTTTAACTTCGTCGTACGTCCGACGTTGGGCCTGCACCTCCCTGGTGTAGTCCGGGAAAACCATGATCTTGGTATTTTGAAATGCCAATGGACCCTGTGCCCTAGCTTCCCTGAGGATGGCATCTCTGTCCCTGAAATTGAGGACCTTCAAGATAATGGGCCGAGCGGGAGCCCCGGGCGGAGGTCTGGGGGCCAAGGATCGGTGTGCGCGCTCGACGACAAACCAGGGTGAGAGGGACTCCTTGGGCATCCAAGAACGCACCCAGTTCTCCACGAACGTAGCCGCCTGACCCTGCTCGCTCCCCTCGGAAAATCCCACCAGGCGTAAATTATTTCTCCTTGACCTATTTTCGGCGTCTTCGGCTCGCCGGTGGAGCTCCAAGGTCTGGGACTGGAGGCGTGCCACCTGGGTCTTGAGTTGGCCAACGTCATCCTCGGTCGTGGAGATTCTGGATTCCGCCTCCGTGATTCGCACCGTGGCATTGCGGAGGTCCTGGCGAATAAGGGCCATGTCCACCCTTACCTCGCCAATCTTGTTTTCCACAGAGGCCTGTGACGCGCCGATCGCCTGCAGGATTGCGGAAAGGTCGCCCCCGGTGGGGACCGGAGCCTCCGGCAACCCACTTACAGGACCGCGGTCCGACGTGGTAAATTGGTCCATTTTGGTCTGGGTCGGGGGGGCAGGGTTCTGTATGGTGCGGGTCCGGCCCATCGCCACCACGGAAGGCGTCCGGCTACCACCGGGGCAGGGGACGAGCCGCAGGACCGAAGACGAAGGCGAGAGAGGCCCTCGGGCACCCAGGCCGTCAATACTCAGACCCGGGCGCCCAGGACCCCCCCCCCCGGCCGATCCGCCTCGAAGAGCCCCGGGGTCACCGGCGGGCCCCCAAGGAGCACCCCAGCAGGAGGAGGCTAGGCCAGGCCGATGACAGCAAAGGGCAACAGCACAAACCCTCAGTCCAGCAGGAGGGTGGTCAGGGACAGACGGGGACTCCTGAGGGATCCCAAACCTGTATGGGAGTCACCAACCCAGACCAGCCGTCCCCAGGCCAGCACCGCCCAGCAAGGGTCTCGTCGCATGGGGCGTATTAGGCCGAATTAGAACAACCAGGAGGTCGGAGGCCCCAGCAGTACCCCTCCGTGTCGCCATCCGACCCGATGGCCGATCTCCTGGTCTCTGGTGCACCACGGTGGGGGCCCCAAGCGAGCTACGTCTGCCAGTGAAGCCCGTAGAGGTGCAGTGGTGGGTAGGTTCTAGCCCAGGGGCGCTCCAGCAGCTACACCAGGGGGACCCCACCCGGAAGTGCAACGCTGGAGGTCCACAGCTCCGCCTGCGACAACAGTGGCCCCTGCCGCCGCGCCCCCTCGGAGTCAGCAGATATTAGGAGCCGGCCCAGGACCACAGGGAAGGGGGAGGCTGGCAGAGCGGCGGGGGAAGGGGGGGCGGGGGGACTAGAGTTACCCCTCCGCACCGCCACCCGAGAAGATGGCCGATCCCCAACCCCACTCACCGGTGTAGTGATGGCCTCGAGGTCTTCCTCGGCCTCGGCAGCACGGTCGCTACGGCGCAGGGCAGCAGGTGTCCTTGCCCCGGCCACAACGTCTCATCGCCGCCGCCCGGCAATGGCGGCCGAAATCAGGGCCGCAGGTGTCCTTGTGGACGGCCCCCCCAGAGGCCCACGACTCCCAGGCCCCACACCGGACGACTAGGGTAGCGCCCCCCCGAGGGCCACCAGGACCCCGCACCGGCCCCACGAGGGGCACTGGGGCGTCCCCGTGAGGCAACCGGGCACCGGACCAGGAGGGAGACAGGCAGACGAGCCTGAGGAGAGTCCCGGCCTCCACGTCTCAGCGCCGCCGCCCGGCAATGGCGGCCGAAGTCAGGTCACAGGGGCCGGGAACCGAGGCCCCGGTCCGATCCAGGCGGGACGCGGCAGCTCCGCCGTCTCAGCTCCGCCCCACGGCGCGCCACTCAGGCCCGGCGGGAAGGACCCGATCCTGAGGGCCCCCCGCCGCACGACCTCCGGCCTCAGGGGGCATGCGGATATGCCCCGGCCCTGTCGCTGCAGCGCTGTGACCAGGGGAAGTCGGGCCGGCTGGGAAGGTTAACGGCCCCGGGCCGGGCGCCGGCAGGCCCGTCAGCACTAGGCCGCAACAGAAGGGGAGGCGGTCCCTGGTAACCAGTGCTCCGATCCGCCGTCCGAGGGGATCGGGGCAGAGCGGATAGTGCGGGGAAGCTCCGTGAACAGGTAGGGAGAGGAGTGCAGCAGCGGGAGACAATGGTTGTAAGGTGGATGACGGAGGGGGTCCGGAGCACTCTTAGAGTGCGACCGCCATCTTGACGCCTCAGGCCACGCCCCGAGTAAGCGATTCTTATGTATCCTTATATGTAACTAGCTATTCATGTGTATACTTGTACCGTCTCATTTTGAGTCTACATGCTAACTCAGCTATAAACTGGGCATAAAAGACCCAGAGTGTTTGTACTCCATAGACTGTCTCATACAGTGGCCTGAGGGTACTGTATTGACACAGTCTCCCTCATGTGAGGTTAATAACGTTGTTATTTTGATATTCCAGCTTCCGTGCCAATCTCTTCTTTGTTGGTTTAAGGACCAGGTGCATCAGTGAACCCATAAAAAGGTTTTTTTTTCTACAGGAGGAGCTGCCTATTTGATGCGGGACAGTGGACATTTCGACAACATCACGGATGTGTGTTTGTACTTGTACATTATCATCTCATATTTCCCTGCTATGCCAAATGTGATTGGCCAGTTTCTACACACAAGCAGCACCAGTTGTGTCCTCTGTTCTGTTGTGAACGTGTTGCAGTTTGTACCACACTGTTGTCAAAGTTGATGTGCTCTGAATGTTATGTGTGTGCTGCATTTTGGGAGAGTCGCCCCTGCAGCTCTGATTTTGCTGCCCCTTATCCCTATCAGGCGGTGTGCCTTTGACTTCTGTGCTTATACAGTGCTGAGATGTTGCAATCTTGGGTAAATTGGGCTCTTGGTGGGAGTTGGGACTCTGGGGCATGGTTTGTCCGCAGATGTGTTGTTGACGTCAGGGGTTGTTTGTGCACGTGGATGTGTCAGAGTGTGACCTGCTCCTTTACGGATGTGGTCCACAGTCAGCCACCTCAGTGTCGTGGCGTGCAACATGTCATGATATATTGACTGCAGCCATGCTATTCGTCATGCAATGTCACTTGCATTGTCAGTGTGGCTCACAGACACGCCGCTTTGCTGGGTTTGGCACATGTGCATGGGTTGGTTGTGAGATTGGTGATGTGTGGGAAGGGCCCCCTCTGGGCACATAGTTGACGGGGCCTACTTGCTGTTTCTAGGTGTGCTGCAGTGTGCCAGGGGGATCAGGGACATGATCCAGAGTCATTGTGGGTGTGCACTGTGCTATACTTAATTGTGCATGTGTGCCATTGTGCCCATCTCTCCCATCTCCCCAGTCCCTGGTCGTTACTCACCCTGTTGCTGTTGTGTCAGGTCATGTTGAGCAGTGTCTGGTCCCCCAACTCCTGCCACTGTCTCCACACTGATGACTGTGGACACCATTTCCTCCATCTCATCCAGCTCCTCCTGTGGCGCTAGACTCCCACCTCCAGTCTGCATTGCTGCCTTCTGGTTGTTGCCGAGTTTCTGCTTGGTTTTGCGCTTCACATCATTCCAGCGCCTCTTGAGCTCTTCCATTGCCCTCCTCAGCACTCCGACTGCATTCACCTTGTCCACGATGGACTGCCATATTGCATTTTTTGTTGCCAATGACACAGTGGAGGTGACGAACAGTTGTTGATGGTGTTCTATCATCTCCGTTATCAGGATCCTGTTTTCCTGCGGACAGAACCGCGTCTTCCTCTTCTTCTTCTCCTTGCCCTTCCCTGATCCCGAGGTCCCAGGCTGGTCCTCCGTGGGGCTTGTGGGGTTCTGGTTGTCCTCTGTACTTGCTCCGGCTGCCTCCATTGTGCTTCGCAGTTGTTTTGGTTTTGTTTGTTGGTTTTTTTCTGCTTTTATGGTGATTTTTCCCGCCTGACGTGTGTGAATTGCAGGCCTGGCGCAGCTTATCGCTGATTTTTTTTATCGCGGTTGGGCCCATCGCCACTTTTTTCACGTTCCGCTTTAGATTTTTATCGCCGTCCCGGTAATTTTATTGCGGACATTTGACGCGTTATCGGGAAACTATCGCATGTTACCGCCGTGTTGAGAATAAGACGTTAACACAGAGTTATTTTCCTGCGATATGAAAAATTGCATTAACCTATTTTGGCGATGATTATCGCATGTTCTTGAGAATATCCCCCAATGAGTTTAGTAAACTTACCACCAGTGAGAGACCTAGTTCACTCTGGGTCAAAATCAGTATCCTGTGGTATTGCGTAGTTGTTACCAACCACTAAACAGGTTAAAGCTGACCCCCAACACAGTTCAATTGTTTATTGAGGTATACATCTATTGTCTGCACTTATGAAAGGATAGGCTATGCCACATTAAGAGTACATTTTAAAATAACAATGTATGTGCTTCAGAATGATGTCCTACTCTCACAATATCCTATGGATCATTTTCTTCAGCAATGATCTGGGGTCTACTTAAGAGAAATTATGATCTTGCTTTCTAGCACTTGCCTCCTGGATCAAGTCTCATTCAAACTCAATAGTGACAACACAGAGGGCCTGATCTTTAGGGAACCAACTAGTATATGGTCTTCACTTTGGTGGTGGTGGTGGTGGAGTTGGACCCATCGGCCACTTCGGGTTGACTCAGGAAAAAATCCTAGATTCATTTTCGACTACTTTTTCTCTTTCTTTCAACTGATGAGGCATATTTTACACTTGCTTTAACAATATCCTCTTGCTCTATAAAAGCATGCCTTTTCTCCCCTTTCGCATTCATAGGACTGCTGCAAATCCAATTATTATCTCACAACTAGATAATTGAAAGTCTGTCTTGGGTTTTCTGCCTTCAAATTGTTCAAAACCCACCTGCATGCCTCATCTGAGGAAGGCCCTCTTGCTTCACCATATCTTCTCACTGTTCTACTGTCTATTGCCTTCTGAACGTGAAACGATGTAACTTCAAAGTGTTGTGCCTAGGTCTTGGCTCTCTCTATAAAATAGGTCCTCTGCTTCTTCACCATTATATCACTCTTCATATCCCTTCCAGAATCCTATGCTTTGCAGTAGCCAACTGCCTGCATCTCTCTAACATTAGGCACATATTCATTTGACCCTGATGCTTCTCCTTACCGGCATCAAATCACTGGAACACTCTGGCTCCTGAGCTCCAGTGAGTCCAGTCTTCGGTCCTTTGAAAAAAATAACTAAAATGTGCCTTTTCTACATTAGTGCAGTCTCCACCTCTCCTTTAGTTATTGCTTAGCGGTAGGCTGCTTGGTTAGAGTAGAAGTACACTTTACATATTATTTTCAATCATTCATTTCATTCAGTAGAACAATTTTTCGAAACACCCTGGGAGGTGGGAAGATGAAGAAACCCAAATATCTTCTTAATGTATCTTGCAGGGCTAATGGGTTGAGGCTAATGCAATTTACCTTAGGTGTTTTACAGTGCATCATATGTCACTAATTAAACTAGAATTATAATAATAAATGTCATGTGAGAGTAGGTAAACATTAAATGTGATGTGTATTAAAATACAACATTTACTATTTGTTCTGCTGAAATCCCTTGAAGGAGAGTCCTAAACTTCCTGTAAAAGTTGTTAAATACTATTATGAATACATTAATGTTAGCGGCTCAGGGGTGCTTTAAATTGAGCTATCATATATCGGTTAAAAAAATGACCCCTATGCATTATACCACTATATTAATGGGATGACCCACAAGCAATTTTTAGTCTGACTATGAATTTGGATCCGCCTCCAGCATTTGAAGTGTTAGCCCCCCTGAAATATAGGTCTAGTTGCACCCTTGCCCGGCTATGAGGGCAATGTCGCAGGCACCTGATGCTACCGGAATCCTGTGAACAGCTCACTCTGGCACCCTGGGCTGGTGACGCCTTACACTGTAGTCCTCCAGTGGCCGCGGACCCAACAAGATTGCAGGTACAGCTCCTGGATCGTAGCTGCGTCGCTCGCTCGGCAAAGGTCTGCGATACCTTGCAGAGCCACAATGACTGCGCTACCCTACCCAGCCACTAGTCTGTAATGGCTGCCTTGGCTGGGCACCTGCCCCAGCAGGCAGACACTGTAAGGAAATGTTAAAGACTCTGCAGCGAGGATCTGTTCTCCTTTACTCAGGCTGTGGGCTGTGAGTTGCACACGCACAAAGTGTCTTGCCTCATACCACCTGAAGGCGCTGCCTATTAGACGGTGGCGACGCTCAGACCCCTCTGGACTTGAGGGGCCCGGAGGGCAGGGCAGGCCTTATCATCGGCAAGCTGGGCCCAGGCCCGGGGTGGCAATTTCCTGAGAAGCGCATGGTGCTGTGTGCACTGGGGCTGTAGCTACGGGGGTCCCAGCGGGGCTGGGCCAGTCTATAATTTTCTAACCCCCTCCCGAAAAAGTGCAGGCTTTGCTCTTGTTTTACGTTGTTTTCCACATTATTATTTGGGTTTGTAAATGCCCGATCCTAGAATGGTCATTATAGCTAATTTCACTCATTGTCTTGGCTGAGGGGCCAGGCTTGGCAGGAACTTGTCTCCGTCTCAGAGGGAAGTCATTGCAGTCATACACACAGCGAGGCAGAGGCGGAGCTGTGGGGTGTGTGTTCCCTGACCTGTGCTCGACCCTCCTCTGCCTCTGCAAATGAAATAATCATCCTGGAGGTGCACTGCCTTGGAGTCTGTGCATGTATGCCGCGCAGCTCAGGGAACTCATTCCGTTACTTTACTTGGCAGTGCAGGACGAAAAGGTGGTGCTTCTTTTAATGCACCTGTAGCCTGGCCCACTTTTGCAGCATGCCACTTACTGCCTGCCAATGCCCTAGATGCATCCCCCTGTAGTATGAGATGTGATCACAGCATTGCCTTTGATGGAGCAAGAACTCACAATGAGACTTGCTCGTAAGCAATCTTCTCACAGTATTAATTATTAATCTTTGTAATGTCTGTACTAACAAATGCACACATAAATACAATCCTAGAGAAGCTTGCCTATGTGTTTAAACTAATAAATAACGCTTGTCTAATCCAAAATGGCCGCTAAAGCGCAGGAACCTCAGTGCGCATGTGTCAACCATATCACGTGGTATGACGTCTTTCTTTGCTTGGAGGGAAATCTTTGCTTCTGCGCAGTGTGTATTAAAATGGCTGCTTAATGTTTTCAGGTGCTACAGCTTGCTGCAATTAATAACTGTGATATTCTAATGCTATTAATGCGGGATAGATTTTAATTAAATGGGAATAGAGTAGAAAGAGTGGGTATACAGTGAAACCATTTATTTGTGATTTTAATATTTTCTTCTTTGACTTTTTATTAGTTCATAAATGGGCCTGGGTTGGTTGAACTGCAGCTCGAGAGACATTGGTTCTGCGCATGCGCCCTGAAAGCCTGACCAGAGGAAGCGATGAAGTCAACTTGGAAGCCCTCCAAGGTCGCGAAGCCTGGTTCACAAGTTCATCTGAAATGTACCTGAAGTTGATACAAATGTATACAAAATGTATTGCGGAATCAATGGGAAACGGGTGGGAAATAAAGCAAATGTATTAATTGTAATGGGCGGTATTTTAAAACAATGGGCTTAAAGAAATTGAACTAAATTGACATGGTGTGAGGATCAACCCCCTGTCCCTGTCCAATCAGAAGTAGTGGGCCCATCATTTTGCAACATTAAGGGGAGGTACATGGGCATAGAAGGGTATAATAGGTATAGATTAGTTAATTAGAGAGAGGCAATGCTACATTCATTGATCCAGACGCTGATGCAGAGCAGAATTAGGCTGATTCGCTGTCCAGAGAGGTCCTGAGGTGGGGGCGGCGGATCCTTAGAAGACGACTCGAGAGAAGCAAGGAGAAGCAAAGTATCAGAGAGGGGAACGACGCAGGCGTCGTTGATAGAGAGGTCACCTGTCCTGTCCTGAACCTGGTCCGGAGGTCTTTGCTCTTCATCCTTCCTGGAACCTATCTTTCCAACTCCTTGGCCAAGGGGTTTGGTTTCTCGCACCTTTAGGTAAATATAAATGCACCTTTAGCTGTGCAGCTGTCTCTATCTTCTTCTTTCTGAGGAATCGTCATTGATCGACAATTGATTATTATGCTTCATCCTTGATATACAATTAAGTATCATGTGGTTCTGTATTTTACTCTGCTAAACTTTAGATAAACATTTTAAAACTTCTTGACTCAGTGATTATTTTAGAATTTATGAATTGTAATGAATGTCACTCATTTTAAACTTCCCAATTATCAAAGGGTCCATTGGTAAGTCATTACTCTTCAATCAGAAAAGTAATTGGTAGCAGGGATATTGATAAAGAGTACAACTGACCCCCCAGCGGAAATTGCTAGCGTAGTATGAATGTATGGGCCCAGGTGAGTATTCGGTGTATGAATGCTTGTTGCTAGTAACCCGCTGGATCAGTTTTCTGGCTAGCAGAGGCTGGTTGTACTTTGTTAATTGGGTAATGAGAATTTTATTTTTATAAACTAAAATCCGTTTGTTCAAAAGTTCTGTTTTATGTTGTCCAGAATTACCCGGGGAAAATTGAATAGCGGATGGGAAGTGGAAGCCATACTGCAGTGAGGTTATCTGCCAGGCAGAAATAGTACTGAAAAGTTAGGTAGGGCTATCAGTACTTGTTAGGGACCCTATGCGTGTGAGTAATAGCAAAGGAATACGCTTGTAAAATTTGATGTTATATTACCTAGAAAGGGTAACATTGAAGGAGTAGCAGGTATTTTTGAAGCTTACGTGAAGAGTAAACGGAAGGGTTTTACTCGTAGTGTATGTTTAGTAAACGGAAAGGTTTTACTAAGTGTGAGAGAAACTATCTTTTCCAATTTAGAGAAACTGGCGCGATAGCGAATGTTTTATGTTGTTACTGAATTTTAATAAGAAGCGTAGAGAAAATAAAGTTTTTCGTACGCTTTTGTAAAGGGAGGGTCAGTTGCCGGAGAGGAAACTGACGTCACAAAACGCCGCGCTGGGATTGGTTGAAACTGCGGGCGTGGAAAGACTCTTGTAAAGGAGGGGTCAGTAGTCAGGAGTAGTACTGACGTCACAGGTGTCGCGCTGGGATTGGTCGAAACAGCGAGGGACAGAAAGGCGCAGATTGTAAAGGAGGGGTTGTCAGAACAAACGTCACTGAAAAGCCGCGCTAGGATTGGTTCAGAGACAAATGTTAGCTGGAATTTAATTGGTTGTTAACATAGAAGTCGAAATCCAAGTGGATAGTGAAAATTATATGTGGAAACGCGATCCGACTTTAATAGGAACTCGTCCGGATAGGAGATTCCTAGGTTTTGCAGAATATAATTTTATACACAGAAAGTTACCCAAAATGTACGGAGAAAAGAGGAAGATGTAATTACTACAAAAGGTTAAGAATTATTTTAAGAAGGATAAACCCATCAAAACTAGAGAAGGAATTATCATTCCACCAGCAAAAACGCCCGCTTCATTTATGATGATGGAGAGAGGTTATCATACTTGCGTATGGTTAGAGAATTGGATAGAATATACCAAAAATGATGGAATATTAGCATTCCCAGAGAATGGCACTTTCAATGGGAGAATTCTTCAAAATTTGAGATTAAGGATGAATGACTTAGAACCCAGACCAAGATTAACCCAATACGAAGCCTTAGAAGAGTGGGAAACCGAGGCATTCGAACGTGACCGATCCAGAAGTAGTAGGGGTTATCGGGGATTTTTTCCTAGATACCAAAATGAGTCATGGGACGGTCAAATGAAACAGTGGAGAAGAGTGATGCTTACAGAAGGTTTGTATCCAATATTAATGGCAGAAGAATCATTAGGGAGTAAATGCACAGAAAAGACAAAACACTTGACAGGATTTGGAGACTCTGAAGACGAATTTATGGAAGAAATATTAAAGAACCCGCCACCATATCAGGAAGGGACAAGTGGATGCACTCCAAGTGCACCACCTTTAAAAACACCATTGGTACCGCAAGTATTGCATAATCCCCCAGTTAATAGGGTACTTCAGGATAAGGAAAAGGAAGCTATAGACAAAAACAGAGCAGAATTGATACAGAAAATAACACAGTTGAATGTACATCCTGATTCCCTGACCATACCTGTAACGATTGGTCCAGTGGTTCCCTTATATGGTGATAAGGTAAATTATACGAAACCATTAGCAATGCCCACACCGGTAGAAATTCCTAAACCTGAGCCCGTAATAATTGATGATTAAATCAGTGATTGTGAATCCATGATATCCTTAATGGATTTACCTATTCGAGGATCTGTAAATACCACTCCCAGAAGAGTAACACCTGGTTGCTCCAAAGATGTAAATATAGTAACCTCATCTGGAACTAAGAGTGCCACAGTAGTAACGCCAGAAGACTTAGAAAGGTGGGCACAAGGATCAGACAGACAGAGTTCACCCCCAAAGATCATGGACATCTACAAATTAAAAGTCGAGTTAGAAGAAATGATAGCAGGAAATGTGGGAGTAGATCGTTTAAACACTTACGATGAAGAAGAGCTATTGTTTGTATTCAGAAGCATCACTAGAAATGTAAAAATATTTCATGAGAAATTATCAGATTTGGCCTTACAGATGGGGATTGAAATAGGGAAGTCAAAAGTGTTACAGAAGCCCTATAGAGCAGATTTTTCTGACAAGGATTTAGAAAATATGAATGCCTCTGGCCGAAAACTACAAGTAAAAGAATTAATGTCGGTATTACAGAAATGGGGAGATCTAGATAAATGGAAAACTAGATGGACAAAGAAAAAGGAAGAGGCACGGTACAGTAGAACCACTTCTGAATATTTAATGAAGGAAACAGGGAAAGCAGATCAGATGTACCCGATGCGAGAAGTACCTGGAGGAGGTTATGTTCATGTCCCATGGAGTAGACAGGATATTTTGTCATTTACGAATGATTTTCCAAAGTTGAGAGAAAAACCAATTGAATGGTACAAGCAGGTTGAGAGGTTTTTGAAAGTGTCAAAGGTATTGTTGAAGGACTTGGATGGTTTGTTCGACATAGTGGTACCTGCCGATTTGTGGACAGATTGTAAAATTACAGTTGATTGGCCGAGTGAAGAGTATCCTAGAGATCCAAAGACAGGTGCTCCATCAAGTGATGTAATGAAAAAGTATCAGCAGGCAATAACTTACCTGAAAGGGAAAATACCACCAAAAGAAACGGATTGGGTGAAAATAGACAGAACTACCCAAGAAGCAAGTGAATCGGTACATGCCTATTATGAACGTTTATTGCAGGTATTCAAACAGTATAGTGGATTTGAGGACATTGGAGATAAAAACATGAGTCAGTTTGTTTACCGATTTGTTTATGGATTAAAGCCAGAGATTTGTCAGATGATTAAGCAGCACATGTTGTGCTGGCAAGGGAAACCCATAGATGAGATTTTGAAATATGCAAAATATTGTGGAGACGACATTGAAGATAGGCACAAGAAACTGCAAGAGAAGGTGATGTGGGCTCAGGTGAAAATGGCTGAGCGACAGGGAATTAATTTGGATAATCCAAATGATAATCAGGGAAAAGATTCTGGAACGAATGGTGACACAGGGAATGGTGGTAAAGTGAGAGGACGAATGAGCAGAGAAGAGGCTAAAAAGAAATTTCCTTGTCATGGATGTGGAAAATTGGGGCATTGGAAGGATGAATGTAAAAAGATTCGAAATAATAATGGTCCAAATCATAATTTAAATCCACAGACGCAGAATGACTCACAACAGGATGTAAATCCTCAGAGTCAGTTACCACCTGCACCTATACAGGGTAATGTAAGCAGAGCAAAGCACGGTACAGACATCGGATATCAAGGAGGAAGTGGTAAGAATGACTATGTAACTTCACAATTTCTTTTACAGGATGACTTTTGTCCATATAATCAATGACGGTGCCTAGGAGAGGGGGAGAAGGAGTGCGTACTTGGCGCATCCTTGCCGGTAGTCCAGTCAGGTCCATATGTTGAAGGGAAAGTAAGAGGTAATGATATCACTTTCCTTTTGGACACTGGTGCTACCAGGTCTACTGTGAGAACAGCAGACATCCCAGACCTTTCTCTCTCTGGAGAAGCTATCCAAGTTGTGGGTGTAGCCAATCGTAAAATTAGAACACCTCTTACTGAACCAATGGAAGTGAAAATTGGAAATTTTAGAGAAATGCATCAGTTTGTAGTGTGTGATTCCAGTCCAGTAAACTTACTGGGCCGAGATTTGTTGTGCAAAATGAATTGCACAATCTTCTGCACACCGGATGGTGTTGCAGTCCAGACCCCGGATGAAGACCATGTATATAAAATTATGATTGCAAAGCAAGGTACAGAAGTAGATGAGATGTTCTCTTTGATAACAAAAGACGAGTTGCCTGAAGAATTAAGAACTACACTAAATTCCATAGTATGGGATTTCACAGGGAAAGAAGTAGGACTTATGGCCAAAATAGACCCAGTAAAAATCACTGTAAAAGAAGGTGCAATTTTCCCAAATACCAGACAGTACAAAATGAGTGCAGAAGTAAAAGCAGGAGTTATTGAGGAAATTAACAGAATGGTAAAACAAGGCATATTAAAAGAAGTAATGAGTAGCCCTTGTAATTCACCAATCATGGGTTTGAAGAAACCTAGTGGAAAGTATAGGATTGTTCAAGATCTACGCAAAATAAATAAGATTGTTGAACCTTGTTGTCCTATAGTGCCAAATCCTGCAGTAATCCTATACCAGATTCCCTGGAGTGCAGAATGGTTTACTGTGATTGACTTATGCCAAGCATTCTTTTCCATACCATTGCACCCAGATAGCCAGTATCTTTTTTCATTTGAATTTGAGAACAAAGTCTATGTATGGAATCGTGTTCCTCAAGGGTACACAGAGAGTCCTTCCATCTTTAATCAAATATTGAAAAAGTGCTTAGAGAAGCTAGTGATGCCAGGAAGTTCAGTCTTAGTGCAGTATATAGATGATCTGCTAGTGGCATCTAACACTAGAGAGGACTGTGTTGTCGACTCCATTGCACTAATAAATCACTTGGCTGAAGAAGGGCATAAAGTCTCACCTGAAAAACAACAGTTTTGTGCAACAGCAGTTAAATATTTAGGACACCAAATTGAGAGGGGAAAAAGAAGGATAACCTCTGAAAGAGTAAAATTAATCAAAAGAATGCAAAAGCCTGTAACCCAAAGAGAAGTGAGAATGTTCCTTGGAATAGTGGGATATTGTCGACAGTGGATAGTAGGGTTTTCTCTGCTAGCAAAACCATTGATTCAAATGACGAAAAAGAAGGCAAAGGACCCAGTTGAATGGGATGATGAAAGCGTAGGAGCTTTTGTAAAATTGAGAAGTGCTTTATGTGAAGCATCTGCCCTAGGTATGCCTGACTATACAAGAGGATTCGCATTATTCTGTCATGAAAGAGAAAATTGTACACTTTCAGTCCTAACTCAGAGACATGGTTTAGACCATGGGTACTCACAAACTTTCTCTCGGGGGCCAAATTTACAGTGTGGTTTGTGGCCGAGGGCCGCACCGGTGGGGGCGGGGTCAGTGGGGGAGGGGGGCGGGGCTAGAGCACAAAAAAAAACTATGACCATGAGGTTGAACACAGGCCCCTGCAGCGGACGCCTTCACCCACTGAGCCGCCAGACCCGGCATACACACATCTCTATCTATCTATCTATCTCCCTCTCTCTCTCTCTCTCTCTCTCTCGCTGTGTCTCCCTCCCTCTCTCTCCGTCTCTCTCCCTCCCTCTCTCCCTCTCTCCCTCTGTCTCACTCACTCTGTTTGTCTCTCTCTCTCTGTCTCCCTCCCTCTCTCTCTGTCTCCCTCCCTCTCTCTCTCTGTCTCCCTCCCTCTCTCTCTCTGTCTGTCTCCCTCCCTTTCCCTCCCTCTGTCTCCCTCCGCCTCCCTCCCTCCGTCTCCCTCCGTCTCCCTCCCTCCGTCTCCCTCCCTCTGTCTCCCTCCCTCTGTCTCCCTCCCTCTGTCTGTCTCCCTCCCTCCGTCTCCCTCCCTCCCTCCGTCTGTCTCCCTCCCTCCGTCTGTCTCCCTCCCTCTGTCTCCCTCCCTCCCTCTGTCTCCCTCCCTCCGTCTGTCTCCCTCTGTCTGTCTCCCTCTATCTGTCTCCCTCCCTCTGCCTCCCTCTGTCTGTCTGTCTCCCTCTGTCTGTCTCCCTCTGTCTCCCTCTGTCTGTCTCCCTCCGTCTGTCTCCCTCTCTGTCTCCCTCCCTCTCTCTCTCCCTCTCTCTCCCTCCCTCCCTCTGTCTGTCTCCCTCCCTCTGTCTGACTCCCTCCCTCTGTCTCCCTCTATCGGTCTCCCTCTATCTGTCTCCCTCCCTCCCTCTGTCTCCCTCCCTCTGTCTCCCTCCCTCTGTCTCCCTCTCTCTGTCTCTCTCTCTCTGTCTCCCTCTCTCTCTCTGTCTCCCTCTCTCTCTCTGTCTCCCTCTCTCTCTCTGTCTCCCTCTCTCTCTGTCTCCCTCTGTCTGTCTCCCTCTGTCTGTCTCCCTCTGTCTGTCTCTGTCTCCCTCTGTCTGTCTCCCTCTCCCTCCCTCTGTCTCCCCCCCGACTCCCTCCCTCTGTCCCCCTCTCTGTCTCCCTTCCTCTGTCTCCCTTCCTCTGTCTCCCTTCCTCTGTCTCCCTCCCTCTGTCTCCCTCCCTCTGTCACCCTCTCTCGGTCACCCTCTATCACCCTCTCTCACCTCACCCCTCGTGTGTCTCAGCCGGGGCTGAGACAGCTTCCCGGGAACACACACAGCCGCACCCGAGTACTTCACAGGTCTTTAAAAGACCATTCACTTGTTAATGAGGCTTTGTTGTATTTTACCTCTTCTTAGCGCCCTGCATCTCCACTCAGAGTGGAGATGCAGGGGCGCTAAGAAGAGGTAAAATACAACAAAGCCTCATTAACAAGTGAATGGTCTTTTAAAGAATCGCCCGGCCCCCATAGAGCAGAGTCTCTCAGAGTCCGCGCTGTGGTGTTTGCTGACACTTTATAAAAAATAAAAAAAACAGGTACGATGTCTGCAAGGTCCGCGGGCCGCCAAGGAAGGCTTGCCGGGCCGCTGGCGGGCCGCGGGCCGTACTATGAGCACCCGTGGTTTAGACAGACGTCCTATAGCATATTTTTCTGCTACGTTGGACCCAGTGGCAGCAGCAGCGTTGCCAGGCTGCTTAAAAGCCGTAGCTGCTACATGTTTGAGCATTGAGCAAAGTGAATCAATTGTAATGGGACATCCTGTAAAAGTGTTTGTTCCACATTCAGTTGTGATTCTGCTGACAAGAACCCGAACTCAGCATCTTACTCCTAGTCGGCTGACTAAATATGAAAGAATAATCTTAGGTGCTGAAAATGTAACTATTGTCAGGTGCACAATTGTAAACCCTGCTACTTTACTACCAGACCCGTATCATGAGGAAGTCAAAGATGATGAAGAGGAACATGATTGTTTACAAGTCACAGAATTGTGCACAAAACCGCGCCCTGATATACAGGAACTGCCCCTCAGAGATCCAGACAGGGAGCTGTTTGTGGATGGTTCATGCCAAAGGCATGAAGATGGTAAACTAAGTGCAGCATATGCGGTATGTGAATTAACTGGGATAGTCGAAGCATCCTATTTACCAGGAGTCAAATCTGCACAAGTAGCTGAATTAATCGCTTTAATTAAAGCCTGCAAAATTGGGAGGAATCAGAAAGTAACTATATTTACAGATAGTCAATATGGTTACGGGGTTGTGCATGATTTTGGCCAACTGTGGATGCAGAGGGATTTCATGACTTCTTCAGGATCCCCAATCAAAAATGGACAGTTTGTAAAAGAACTGCTGGAAGCAATACAATCACCAAAAGAATTGGCTGTGGTGAAGTGTGCCGCACACCAGTCAGGAGATGACTGGGTGGTAGTCGGCAACAGATATGCAGATCTGGTGGCTCAACATTGTGCCAAAAATAGATTGTCAGTAAATAAAAGGGTTGAAAGAATGGGAATCAACTGCCAACTTATGCTATATGCGCCACCTGAAACATGGAATGATGTGAAAAGACTGCAAGATGATGCTGACGAGAGTGAAAGAGATGCATGGATTAAAATGGGATGTTCTCGAAGGGCAGACGACGATGTGTGGATTTATGCCGATGGCAGACCAGTCATGCCTGACTGTCTGATTTCACAAATGGCCAGAATGTATCATGGAGACACACATGTAGGGAGAGATGCTATGATTAGACTCTTCAGACAAAATTGGTACAATCCAAGGTTTAGGGCTGCAGCAGAGAGTCTTTGCCAGAGATGTTTAACTTGCCAAATGAATAATCCAGGAAGAAAAACAGTAATTGGTTTTGGAAAAATTGGAAAGGCAGAAGGTCTATTTGTGAGATTGCAGCTTGATTTTATTCAGTTACCACCATGTAGAGGACTGAAATATGTACTTGTCATAGTGTGTCTGTTTTCAAAGTGGGTGGAGGCTTACCCTACCAGAAGGAATGACAGTATTACAGTCGCAAAGTTGTTGCTACGAGAACTCATTCCTAGGTTCGGTTTCCCAGTAACTTTGGAATCAGATAGAGGAAGTCACTTCAACAACGATGTAATTCGGATAATCTGTGAAGCATTCCAAATTGAGCAGAAATTGCACTGTGCGTACCGCCCAGAGGCTTCTGGAGTGGTTGAACAAATGAATGGCACAATAAAATCAAGATTAGCAAAAATGTGTGCAACAACATCGTTAGATTGGCCGGATGCATTGCCACTTGTTTTAATGGGACTCAGAAGCATTCCTGATAGAAATACCGGATTGAGTCAGCACGAAATAATCATGGGAAGATCAATGAGACAAGCACATGTACCTACAAGTAAACTGCTGAATATAACTGATGATATGGTTCTGGATTATTGCAAAGGATTGGCTGACCTAGTGCGTTGTGTCTCTCACCAGGTTGGGGAAGACGCAGTTTCCAGGCAGCCTGAACAAGAGCATGATCTGAATCCCGGAGACTGGGTGGTAGTGAAGCATCACACCAGAGAAACGTGTCTATCACCCAGGTGGGGCGAACCTTGTCAGGTTATACTAGTTACGAACACAGCAGTGAAATGTGCAGGATTGCCTAATTGGATTCTTGTAAGCCACACCAAAAGGGTGCCAGAGCCTGAAGGACAAAATCCTCAGACAGCATCAATAATTGAGGAAGCTGAAGGTTGGCCAGCTGAAGAATCCCAGGTGAGAGATTCGAGAGAAGCTGAAGAAGAACAACCGAGCACAAGTCAGGACTGGATACCAGTGGTTGATATACCAGAAGTTTACAACAGAACAAGAAGCCGAGCAAAATTAGAAGAAATTAGGGAAGACCAGATAGGTGAAGAAGAAGCAGCTCAGGAAGAGGAAAATGAAACAATAAGAGAACCTGAGCAGGACCAGATAGGGAGAGGAAATTGGGCTCAAATCAACAACGAAACAACAAAATTTGAGCAGGGACAGACAGGTTTAGAAGAATGCGGTCAGGCTGCAGAAGTACAAAGTGCAATAAGCCCTGATCAGGACCAGTTAGAACTAGAAAAATACGTTCAGGGAGAAGAAAATCACGAAAACATCAAGCACGAAGACGTAAATCCTGAACAAGGTCAGTTACTAGAAACTCACATTGGAGCAACTGAAGAAAAACCAATAAGACCTGAAAAAGAACAAATAGAAGAAGAAACTGAGAACGAAGAAAAACAAACTGTGCCACAGCTTGAAAATAAAAGAACTTCTGAAGAAGAGATAAGAAGTGAAGAGACAGTGCAAACAAAGAAAACCAGAAAAGGTGATCATTGGCCTAGTGTCATTAAAAGAGTAAGATACCATATAGAGACCAGAAGCGGAGATCCAGAACAAGTAAATGAAGTGACAAGCCTAACTGGACAAACAAGTGGAACTGAAAAACGAAAAAGCAAAAGACTGAAACTTGTGAACAACAAATTTAAAGGTCCTGATTGGACTTATATCATCCTTGAAGATTACGAGAGCTCAGAATCAAGTGAAAGTGGTGACGAAGGAACAAGTGCGGAACTGACTTATGAGAAAGAAATAAAACCACCTTGATAAACGCTAAAGTCTTGGAAGAAAGATAAGAAGAGAAATCTTCCTTGTCAAAATGCCTGACGACAGAGTTTCTGGGAGAACGAAACGGAAATGTTGTAAAAGATGCTGTGCTATATGCATATGTAGTCTGGTAGTGGTGCTTATAGTATGGTTAGTTGTGATCGTAGCAATTCCTTACCTTCTGATAATGGATAAAAAGATTAACAACGAAACGAAGGGAAGGACAGATAACTTGAAAGGTAATAGAGTAGAATTAAAAGCAGAAGATGAACCAGAGTTTCATCATGAGGTAACAGATAACGACACTAGTTTAAATGTTTTCACAAAATTATTGTTTCAATATGTAGATACCATGGAAGTTAGTAATTGTTATGTCTGTATGAAGTTACCCGAATCAGTAGCAGAAGGGTTAACATATCATCATTTGCCATTAACTTATGGCATATCATGTAGTGTATTGACTAGTTTATTTTATAAAACAGGGAGACTTCAGTATTATTATTCAAATATAGATGTGATATTTTCAGAGCTTCCGATTCGAAAGAATATGAATCCAGTGCTTAGTAGTCAAGATGCACAGTTTATGGGAGAATTTTTCCTAACAATGAAATCGATAGATATAACACATGCACATAGAAGCAATCTAACATGTTCGTTACATGAAGAAGAAAAGATATTTTTGAATTTAGTAGAAGATAGAAGACAAGATTTCCAAAAGAAAGCATCTGAGCATAAGGCTCATCTGCCACCTTGGGCTGAGAAAGAGGGTAGTTACACACCTGGCAAGGCTCAAGCTGCTATGGCTCTGGATTTTGTAAAGACAGGGAAAATTTGTCTACATAGGTTAAGACTGATTATAACAATGTTTTTATTGGTACCAGTGAATGTGAACATAATTTCTTAATTCTTGGAGGTTGGGGACTAAAAGGAGGAACAGATTCAGTTTTTCCTGGAATCTATTATGTGTGTGGGAATAAGGCTTACTTTAGGCTTCCTGCACGGTGGTATGGAAGTTGTTACTTTGAAATAGTCTTTCCAAAAATATACGACGTAAAAAGAAACACTGGGAGCAATGAAAATAATAGTGAATTAACACGAAGTAAAAGAGCTAGTTTTTCTGAAATTGTAGGTGATATATTTGGTGCATTGATACCTTCAGTGGGAATAATTCTGAACTCAAGGAAAATATGTAAATTATCTACAGTGGTTGATCGTTTATCAACGGACACTGCTGGAGGATTTCTAATGATTAATGCGGAGATGGTTGCGATTAGATCTATGGTTATGCAAAATCGACTTGCTCTTGATATAATATTAGCAAAAGAGGGCGGAGTCTGTAAATTATTGAAGACGAAACACTGTTGCACGTACATACCTGACAAAAGTGCAGAAATTGGAACATATATACAGAATATAACAAAACTTGAGAATGAACTAAAACCACTGGAAGTTGATAGTGTATGGGAAAGATTGACAAATAGTATTACGTCAATTGGTACCTGGTTTGCTAATGTAGGGAAAGGACTTATAGGTCAAATATTAGTACCCTTAGCAGGGATAGCAATAATAGTACTGTCAATAATAATATGGTGCAAATGTTGTAGAAAGAATGAGATGTATAGAGTGACAGGAAAAGGAAAGAAACGAAAATTTGATGAAATTGAACTAGAAGATCTGAAAAGTGAATTATACAAGAAACTGAAAGGAGACGTTAAAAATAGAAAGTGTAAAAATGAAGCTGAGACAATTTTATGCTAAAAGTTGGCATCTGGTTGTGGGTAGTATTTTGATGGCTCAGAAACGACATCAGAGAGGGGATTGATGGAGCACGAACTCACAATGAGACTTGCTCGTAAGCAATCTTCTCACAGTATTAATTATTAATCTTTGTAATGTCTGTACTAACAAATGTCAGAAAACACAAGGGAGATACCCTACAAGTCCAATCAGGGACAGGGAAAGTTCAGACAGAATTAACGAGCGAGTCCCTACTAGATACTATGTACCCAAAAAAGAAGTATCAAAAAAAAATTTTTATCAAATTTTTTTTTATCTATACATATTGTGCCGGTATTAGAAAAAATAACAATAATTATCACAGTGAGTCAGAAACACCATACAAAAAACAATAAACAATAATAAGTGTAGGAATAACTAAAAATCACATGGACATATGTCAAAATAAATATTTATTAGCATTGTTATACATAGTATATTTACATAAAGGTTTAAAAACATATCATTGTAATATACAATCAATCTAAAAACAAATAATATGAAAACAAAGTTGTCGACGCTGCGTTTCGGTGAGTAGATATATAGACACCTTCCTCAGGACAGTTTTCTAAATAGTAAAAACATCATGACATAATCAAAAATCACAATATAAAAACAATGCACAAACATATTTTGCTGACTACACTGTGTTATTGCTAAGATGTTTTACCAAAAGATCTTATCAAAACAATTTTTTAAAACTCAATTTTTTATACATCAACTGTTTACTGCACACAAATTATTCAATTCATTACCAGCACATATCCTTGTCTCTTTTCTATACACAAAACATTTTACAGAAACAAATAAACTACCAAGCACCATAATCATAAGCAATATCAATAATCACATACCTAAAAAGTGTAAAAGGCAGGACTAGAATGTAATACTTCTAGTTCTTTGTAAGTCACAATTGGTTAAGGTGAAGAAGTAAGAATGATCACCTCATCAAGGTTCCTTAGATACCAATAAAGGAAACAAAATTTTTTTTCTAATTAATTGATGTTACTAATTTATCCACAATCAGTCCTACTTAAATTATGAACCAATGTGAAACAACGTACCTTCTGATAATGAATTAAAACAGTGTATGTATGTACATTGATGCCACCGTGTATTTCTTATGCACTGGAATCCCCAGATGCTGAAAAGTAGATATAAAAAGGTATCAGTACCCATGATCCACAGGCTGGCAAACTAATGCACGGCCGGTACCGAAACAATGTCTTACCAGAATTTTTGATAAAACTGGAACCGATCATAAGATAAATGGTACGTCGTGATAACGATCGCCAAGATAGACAACAGTGCCGATAGTTTCGATCAATTCCTAGGGCAACAGTTGTTCAGGCAGATGTACAGCCGAAATAATAGGTACCTATGATCAAATAAGATATACCAATCAAGATGGAACTAGTATCCTTATCCTTTTTTATAGTCCTTCTCAGATAATTAAATTGATCTATTCCTAAAACAATTTATTAGGCATCTACTAATAAATTTAGAAGTTGTAAATAAACATCTTTGTTTATAAAAATGATATTATTTTTATGTTCTAAGCAGTCGTGTTCTTAATTAGCAGCTATTTTGTTTACGTATATTCTAAACTTTCCTCTTATATTGTAATGCATGATAAGTATTAGGGTAGAGAAGGGATCTGTTTGGTTAAACAACATTATTTATTTTTGTAATCAATAATGACCCTTATGCCGCTGAGATTAAATGTGTCCCGCGTAAACACCTTATGGCTTCTTAATATATAGGCCATATCTATGCGTCATAAGATATCTACAAACTACAGCTATTCATGGAGTACGGCATTCAGCTACCGCAAGGCTCTCATCGTAACGCACAAACTGGGCGAGAGCTATAGTCGGCGAGGCCAAGGTTGTCCTCTGAATGGCACCAGATGGCACCAGATACGGATACGTGCCTCGAGCTCCCGATGGTCAATACCACCAAGAGCTACTTAATAAACTCAAGACACTCAAGCGATGAACCTCCCGCTTACCTCGTCGTAGAAATCCGGCCTCCTTGCAACCAATGTACAGCTTCCGGGTCACATCCTATAGAGGTGTTCAACCCGGGGCTGCTTTTAAACGGACTTCGATGCAGTCACGTGATCGGAATAATTTACGAGCACGCAATGGTTTATTTAAAATATTTATTTTTTATTTTAATAGTCTTAGCGGCCTAAAGCAGAAGCAATTTGTTATTCAAAACCTCTTTAGCATGGGGAAAAAAAGCGAGTGGTATAATAGTTAAATACTGACTTACCACTCCAGGGCATATCGCATAATCGTTTCTACAGGATGGCGGCCATCTTTAAATAGGAAGGGTATAGTGTGCCATCATGTACTTAAACAGCGACTACAATTACTGTTAGTCAGTCAATTAGTTCTAATGAACATTCATGATTTTAATTATTTTTCAATGGACGTGTTACGACCAGGCCACATGATAGTTTCAAAAGTTTCAAAGAATTTTTTCAAAAGATTTTTATTATTATTAATATCTTTTATTGAGGGCATATTTTTATTGAACATAAGGCAATCCGTGTGTCACTTGTAATTTGTTATTAACGTCCTCCTACTAGGCATATAACATAGATCGTGTCGGATATGCGGCGGCCATGTTAAAGCAGGAAGGCTATAATAAGCCTCATATATAGTAACCATGTCCTAAATAGCTGTAAGTGCATCAGTTTGTTATAGGAATTCTAACGTCCAAAAAACGACCATCTAGTAGTGGGGAAAAGCTATCACGAATTTGCTGGTCCTTTAGGATGTCTATACATTATTCGTGACCTACATCCTTGGCCAATCCCATAGCTAAAAGTATTTCAACCACAAGTAGTATGCGGAATAGACATAGATTTATCAATTTTCAAGACGATTACATAAACAACCAGGAAATACCTGTGCTCAAATTATTAAAGTTATCTCAAAAAAGGGAAATCATAAAACATACTATTCTTACAGAAGCAAATAACAAGGAAAAACTGTATCTATATATAAATGGCACATACGATCAAATTAGTCTCTCCCAGTCCTCCTTGCTATTTAATCCTATCTTAAATGTGTTAAGACGTGACATATAGAATTGTTCGCGTTTCTTTCTTTTGGTTGTAACGTCACCGCCTCTAAGGTTCATATGAATAACTTCTATTCCACACCATTGTAGTTCTTCAATTTTATGTTTTTCCCTCATCCAGTGTTCTACCAAAGGAGCAGTTCTTTTGTTTGTTCTGATTGCTGATTTGTGTTCATTTATTCTTATTCTGATTTCTCTCGATGTCTCACCTACATATCCAAGATGACATGGACACGTGATAAAGTATATCAGATTTTTAGTGCGACAATTAATAAAGTTATTAATTTTCACAGTAGCACCATTATGCAGAATGGAGGGTCCTTTTATTATATTGTTGCAGTTATTGCATCCACTACATGCAAAAGTACCTGTCGGTAGTGGGGTATTAGTTATACAGGTTTGTTTCTTCACGTTCGTATCTCTATATGTATGCACCAAGCAGTTCCTGATGGTGCGATTTCGTCTAAATGAAAACATAGGTTTTGGCAACTCCTCTTTTTTCTGATTTGTTATTAAATGCCAGTTTCTATTTATGATATTCTTGATTTTATTGCTCATATTACTGTAATTGGTAACAAAAATCACTGGCATTTTCTCCGTAGAGGATGTTTTAGGCGTTTTGTCAAAAAGGGAGTCCCTATTAAAGTATTTAGCTCTTTTATACGCGTGTCTAATCAACCTTTTTGGATAGCCTCTATCTAAAAATTTTTGGGTAAGATTATCAGAGTGTTTATCATAGTCTTTAATATTAGTACAATTACGTTTTAGTCGCAAAAATTGTCCAAAAGGAATATTATCTCTTTGGCAGGCTGGGTGATTGCTATTGTAATGAAGCATCGTATTCCTGTCAGTAGCTTTGGTGAAAAGTTCTACATTCAATACCCCCTCTACATGTTTGATCTTGATATCTAAAAATGCACATTCAATTTTGCTCATATTGAAAGTGAATTTCAGATTATCATCTCCCAGATTGATCCACTGTATGAACTCTAAAAGATTTTCTGATGTGCCTGTCCACATAAAGAACACATCATCTATGTATCGGGACCAGTTTGTAATATTTTCAAAAAAAGGTGCCAAATTATTAAAAATATGTTTCTCCTCAAACTGTGCTACGTAAAGACAAGCCAGACTAGGAGCGCAGGTTGCTCCCATACTGGTGCCTTTGATCTGTTTGTGAAATTCTTTGCCAAATAAGAAAATATTATTTTTTAAAATAATCTCCACACATTCGACTATAAAAGTCGCATGGGGGGATAGATCAGCATTGTTAACATTGGGCAGGTCCTTAACCATCTGAATAGTATTATTTTGTGGAATATTAGTATACAATGCCTCGATGTCTAATGTCACAAGGCATTGTATCTCAGGGTTGAAATTTAAGTGTTCTATCTTCTGTATCATGTCAGTAGTGTCCTTAATATACGCTTTTTGTTTAATTACTAGTGGTTGTAGGAAGATATCTACATACTTACTCAGGGGCTCAGTTAGGGAATTTATGCTCGAGACAATTGGTCATAACAAATCAGAAAAAAGAGGAGTTGCCAAAACCTATGTTTTCATTTAGACGAAATCGCACCATCAGGAACTGCTTGGTGCATACATATAGAGATACGAACGTGAAGAAACAAACCTGTATAACTAATACCCCACTACCGACAGGTACTTTTGCATGTAGTGGATGCAATAACTGCAACAATATAATAAAAGGACCCTCCATTCTGCATAATGGTGCTACTGTGAAAATTAATAACTTTATTAATTGTCGCACTAAAAATCTGATATACTTTATCACGTGTCCATGTCATCTTGGATATGTAGGTGAGACATCGAGAGAAATCAGAATAAGAATAAATGAACACAAATCAGCAATCAGAACAAACAAAAGAACTGCTCCTTTGGTAGAACACTGGATGAGGGAAAAACATAAAATTGAAGAACTACAATGGTGTGGAATAGAAGTTATTCATATGAACCTTAGAGGCGGTGACGTTACAACCAAAAGAAAGAAACGCGAACAATTCTATATGTCACGTCTTAACACATTTAAGATAGGATTAAATAGCAAGGAGGACTGGGAGAGACTAATTTGATCGTATGTGCCATTTATATATAGATACAGTTTTTCCTTGTTATTTGCTTCTGTAAGAATAGTATGTTTTATGATTTCCCTTTTTTTGAGATAACTTTAATAATTTGAGCACAGGTATTTCCTGGTTGTTTACGTAATCGTCTTGAAAATTGATAAATCTATGTCTATTCCGCATACTACTTGTGGTTGAAATACTTTTAGCTATGGGATTGGCCAAGGATGTAGGTCACGAATAATGTATAGACATCCTAAAGGACCAGCAAATTCGTGATAGCTTTTCCCCACTACTAGATGGTCGTTTTTTGGACGTTAGAATTCCTATAACAAACTGATGCACTTACAGCTATTTAGGACATGGTTACTATATATGAGGCTTATTATAGCCTTCCTGCTTTAACATGGCCGCCGCATATCCGACACGATCTATGTTATATGCCTAGTAGGAGGACGTTAATAACAAATTACAAGTGACACACGGATTGCCTTATGTTCAATAAAAATATGCCCTCAATAAAAGATATTAATAATAATAAAAATCTTTTGAAAAAATTCTTTGAAACTTTTGAAACTATCATGTGGCCTGGTCGTAACACGTCCATTGAAAAATAATTAAAATCATGAATGTTCATTAGAACTAATTGACTGACTAACAGTAATTGTAGTCGCTGTTTAAGTACATGATGGCACACTATACCCTTCCTATTTAAAGATGGCCGCCATCCTGTAGAAACGATTATGCGATATGCCCTGGAGTGGTAAGTCAGTATTTAACTATTATACCACTCGTTTTTTTTCCCCATGCTAAAGAGGTTTTGAATAACAAATTGTTTCTGCTTTAGGCCGCTAAGACTATTAAAATAAAAAATAAATATTTTAAATAAACCATTGCGTGCTCGTAAATTATTCCGATCACGTGACTGCATCGAAGTCCGTTTAAAAGCAGCCCCGGGTTGAACACCTCTATAGGATGTGACCCGGAAGCTGTACATTGGTTGCAAGGAGGCCGGATTTCTACGACGAGGTAAGCGGGAGGTTCATCGCTTGAGTGTCTTGAGTTTATTAAGTAGCTCTTGGTGGTATTGACCATCGGGAGCTCGAGGCACGTATCCGTATCTGGTGCCATCTGGTGCCATTCAGAGGACAACCTTGGCCTCGCCGACTATAGCTCTCGCCCAGTTTGTGCGTTACGATGAGAGCCTTGCGGTAGCTGAATGCCGTACTCCATGAATAGCTGTAGTTTGTAGATATCTTATGACGCATAGATATGGCCTATATATTAAGAAGCCATAAGGTGTTTACGCGGGACACATTTAATCTCAGCGGCATAAGGGTCATTATTGATTACAAAAATAAATAATGTTGTTTAACCAAACAGATCCCTTCTCTACCCTAATACTTATCATGCATTACAATATAAGAGGAAAGTTTAGAATATACGTAAACAAAATAGCTGCTAATTAAGAACACGACTGCTTAGAACATAAAAATAATATCATTTTTATAAACAAAGATGTTTATTTACAACTTCTAAATTTATTAGTAGATGCCTAATAAATTGTTTTAGGAATAGATCAATTTAATTATCTGAGAAGGACTATAAAAAGGATAAGGATACTAGTTCCATCTTGATTGGTATATCTTATTTGATCATAGGTACCTATTATTTCGGCTGTACATCTGCCTGAACAACTGTTGCCCTAGGAATTGATCGAAACTATCGGCACTGTTGTCTATCTTGGCGATCGTTATCACGACGTACCATTTATCTTATGATCGGTTCCAGTTTTATCAAAAATTCTGGTAAGACATTGTTTCGGTACCGGCCGTGCATTAGTTTGCCAGCCTGTGGATCATGGGTACTGATACCTTTTTATATCTACTTTTCAGCATCTGGGGATTCCAGTGCATAAGAAATACACGGTGGCATCAATGTACATACATACACTGTTTTAATTCATTATCAGAAGGTACATTGTTTCACATTGGTTCATAATTTAAGTAGGACTGATTGTGGATAAATTAGTAACATCAATTAATTAGAAAAAAAATTTTGTTTCCTTTATTGGTATCTAAGGAACCTTGATGAGGTGATCATTCTTACTTCTTCACCTTAACCAATTGTGACTTACAAAGAACTAGAAGTATTACATTCTAGTCCTGCCTTTTACACTTTTTAGGTATGTGATTATTGATATTGCTTATGATTATGGTGCTTGGTAGTTTATTTGTTTCTGTAAAATGTTTTGTGTATAGAAAAGAGACAAGGATATGTGCTGGTAATGAATTGAATAATTTGTGTGCAGTAAACAGTTGATGTATAAAAAATTGAGTTTTAAAAATTGTTTTGATAAGATCTTTTGGTAAAACATCTTAGCAATAACACAGTGTAGTCAGCAAAATATGTTTGTGCATTGTTTTTATATTGTGATTTTTGATTATGTCATGATGTTTTTACTATTTAGAAAACTGTCCTGAGGAAGGTGTCTATATATCTACTCACCGAAACGCAGCGTCGACAACTTTGTTTTCATATTATTTGTTTTTAGATTGATTGTATATTACAATGATATGTTTTTAAACCTTTATGTAAATATACTATGTATAACAATGCTAATAAATATTTATTTTGACATATGTCCATGTGATTTTTAGTTATTCCTACACTTATTATTGTTTATTGTTTTTTGTATGGTGTTTCTGACTCACTGTGATAATTATTGTTATTTTTCTAATACCGGCACAATATGTATAGATAAAAAAAAATTTGATAAAAATTTTTTTTTTGATACTTCTTTTTTGGGTACATAGTATCTAGTAGGGACTCGCTCGTTAATTCTGTCTGTACTAACAAATGCACACATAAATACAATCCTAGAGAAGCTTGCCTATGTGTTTAAACTAATAAATAACGCTTGTCTAATCCAAAATGGCCGCTAAAGCGCGGGAACCTCAGTGCGCATGTGTCAACCATATCACGTGGTATGACGTCTTTCTTTGCTTGGAGGGAAATCTTTGCTTCTGCGCAGTGTGTATTAAAATGGCTGCTTAATGTTTTCACGTGCTACAGCTTGCTCATATGTTGCAATTAATAACTGTGATATTCTAATGCTATTAATGCGGGATAGATTTTAATTAAATGGGAATAGAGTAGAAAGAGTGGGTATACAGTGAAACCATTTATTTGTGATTTTAATATTTTCTTCTTTGACTTTTTATTAGTTCATAAATGGGCCTGGGTTGGTTGAACTGCAGCTCGAGAGACATTGGTTCTGCGCATGCGCCCTGAAAGCCTGACCAGAGGAAGTGATGAAGTCAACTTGGAAGCCCTCCAAGGTCGTGAAGCCTGGTTCACAAGTTCATCTGAAATGTACCTGAAGTCGATACAAATGTATACAAAATGTATTGCGGAATCAATGGAAAACGGGTGGGAAATAAAGCAAATGTATTAATTGTGATGGGCGGTATTTTAAAACAATGGGCTTAAAGAAATTGAACTAAATTGACATGGTGTGGGGATCAACCCCCTGTCCCTGTCCAATCAGAAGTAGTGGGCCCATAATTTTGCAACATTAAGGTATAGATTAGTTAATTAGAGAGAGGCAATGCTACATTCATTGATCCAGACGCTGATGCAGAGCAGAATTAGGCTGATTCGCTGTCCAGAGAGGTCCTGAGGTGGGGGCGGCGGATCCTTAGAAGACGACTCGAGAGAAGCAAGGAGAAGCGAAGTATCAGAGAGGGGAACGACGCAGGCGTCGTTGATAGAGAGGTCACCTGTCCTGTCCTGAACCTGGTCCGGAGGTCTTTGCTCTTCATCCTTCCTGGAACCTATCTTTCCAACTCCTTGGCCAAGGGGTTTGGTTTCTCGCACCTTTAGGTAAATATAAATGCACCTTTAGCTGTGCTGCTGTCTCTAACTTCTTCTTTCTGAGGAAACGTCATTGATCGACAATTGATTATTATGCTTCATCCTTGATATACGATTAAGTATCATGTGGTTCTGTATTTTACTCTGCTAAACTTTAGATAAACATTTTAAAACTTCTTGACTCAGTGATTATTTTAGAATTTATGAATTGTAATGAATGTCACTCATTTTAAACTTCCCAATTATCAAAGGGTCCATTGGTAAGTCATTACTCTTCAATCAGAAAAGTAATTGGTAGCAGGGATATTGATAAAGAGTACAACTTCCCCCCAGCGGAAATTGCTAGCGTAGTATGAATGTATGGGCCCAGGTGAGTATTCGGTGTATGAATGCTTGTTGCTAGTAACCCGCTGGATCACCTTCTGCTGGCACAGACAGAGCTGCAGAGCTGCCCATTTCGGGGCCTGAAGCCCATCGGCGCTACAGCACCTAGTATCGTAGTATCTGCACCACTCTGCTCTGCAACAGCAAGATATTGCTTGCAGCATACATGTCCTATGAAAGAAATCAGCAGTCAAGAAATCAGCAATCTTCATTACTGAACAACTGAGTGAGCAAGTGTTGTCTGCTACTCTGCAGGTAAGTCATACTCATATCCTAAAATCACGTTTCAAGGTTTTTACATATGCGATAATGAAGAAAAAGGCAGCACAGGGAAATAAATTGTTTGCTTAACATGACACAATTTAGTCATGCAGGACATCCTGGATTAATTC
The DNA here is from genome assembly GCA_963921515.1 of Calotriton arnoldi. Classification (NCBI taxonomy): domain Eukaryota; kingdom Metazoa; phylum Chordata; class Amphibia; order Caudata; family Salamandridae; genus Calotriton; species Calotriton arnoldi. Next base: position 762,459 of record CAWUFW010008598.1, on the reverse strand, counting down.
AATGTCTGTAGTTTCACATTCTGCAATTTAGCCACTAGATGGGAATCTCTTTCCCTCATATGTCTCTTTTAAGTCATTGGTTAATGATTTAACTTTAATTCTTAATTCTGGAAAGCGGAAGAGTTTCCCTTAAAATATCAGATTATGCCACTCCTTTGAGAAGTATTTATTAAAACTTCAGCTTAAAAACATTCATGGCCTCCTTCAAGGCGTCAATGTTATTAGATAGCACTAAGAGGCAAGTCAGTTGTCATGTGTGCTCTATAGGTGCCTTAGATTTATTTTATAGGTGAAACAACATCATAGCCTTTGATTAACCCCTTCCCTGCGCATGACGGAACCACGCCGTCATGAGCCACGGGCGGCGTGTGCTCATGACGGCGTGGTTCCGTCATGCTGCGGCCGCTCTGCCCACGCAGGACTGATTCCCCGCCTGTGCGGGCGAATTAGTGAGTGGGCGGGGTGTGACGGAACCACGCAGTCATGAGCACAGCTCGCCCGTGACTCATGACGGCGTGGTTCCATCACGAGCATGGCGGCGCCGCGCTCACCCCCCACCTTCCCCCAGCGCCGCGGCGGAATTACCGCCGCGGCCAAGGGGTTAAACACAAGAGGTTTTGTATAGTGCATAGCGCAAACTCACATATTTGAAGGTGTTCTCATATGCAATAATGAAGAAAAAGGTGGAATGGGGAAATTAAATATTTGCTAAGGATCACACAATTTGGTCAAGCGGGGATGCCTGGGTTGATCCCATGTTACCTAGCTTCACTATCTGCAATTTAGCCATTAGATGGGAATCACTTTCTCGCATATGTCTTTTTTAAGTCAATGGTTAATGCTTTGGCTTTAATTCTAAATTCCAGAAAACAGAAGAGTTTCCCCTTAAAATATGAGATTATGTCACTTCATTGAGAAGCATTTATTAAAACTTCAGCTTAAAAGATTCCTCCCACACGTCCAGGCGGCAATGCTATTAGTGAGCACTAAGAGACAAGTCAGTTGTCATGTGTACCAGATGTTTTTGTTGATGTGGAGCAATATTATATCTTATGAAATCAAACTTTTATACAGCATACATCCTGAGCTCACATATTTGAAGGTGTTCTCGTATGCGATAATGAAGAAAAAGGCAGCAAAGATTGGTTTACAGCAAAGATTAATACTTTGACTTTAATTCTTGCCACCTGGACTGAGAGCGTGGATGGCAGGCAAAAGCCAAATTAAAGTCCCACTGACTCAGTCTGCTGTTTGTTAAACTGGTGACTTCTTCAAAGTGCTCAGAAGCTAATATGTTGTGTGTGTTATATGTCAGATCGCAACTACACCTGATATGTAGAACTTTCATCTGTGCATGCTAAGGTATGGGGTCCGTTTCAAACACCTAGAGATCTTCTGATATATAATCACTTTGCTTCTGTAGAAGGGAGGGGGTTAGTCTACCCTGTCTACTATCATGACAGCTCCTTTTATGATTAATGGATTGCTTATTATGCTGACCGTATTTGTGTTATGCATCTTCTTACTTGTTGTGGCACGTATTCTGCATACTAGAGTCGATAGTTAAAATAAATATTTTAAACTTTTCTAGTGTTTCTGTCAGATCTTATTGTGGACAAGTAGGAGTGTGAGAGCGAAAGTGTGTGTCCTGTCACCGCGATTCCTGAAAGGGTCGGGAGTGTTGTGTTCTGGGGTGGCTAATCACTTGTACCTCTGTGAGTGAGTAGGAGGGCAGGTGAGACACTATAGCTAGTCCGTCCTGGGCTCATGGGTACTAAGGTGGTAGGATAACTCAGTCCCTGCCTACTAAGGTCCTATGGTCCCAAGCATAGTTCTGTGACTCCGCAGAATCCTTACAACATGGCACCACCAACGTTTGGTCTGGTACTTATTTCCGGGACCCCTGAGTAGCGCTTGTGCCTGTCCACAATACCCTTGCACTGATTCCCAGAGAAGTCCCTGGTGTGGGGGCTTAACCTCCTCAGTTTGTAGGGACTTCCTGTAGGTTTTTCAAGCTTGGATTTAAAAATGTTTACTACCCACTTTTGTGCTACCGTTTGATTCCCTTTCTTTTCCATATGGTTCAACCCGTTGCGATTCCAGCTCATTGCCGTGCAGCGGTTACTCAACACCTGTTGCAGCATGGAGTCTCCAATGAGGGGTCTCCTGTTATTTTTGTGATTGAAGCGGAACCTGCGTTCCGCTTCGAAGATTTTTACTCCTGGGTTACGTTCCCCGCTGTTGATGCGAATGATAATACTTTTCATTCTTATTCCGTGGTCAATGTTCCTTCGGCTTATCGCCCTTATGTGATCATTGAGCTTCCTCTTAATGCCTGGGAGCACCAAATTTGGTTTAATGGCACCCTTCCCGATCCTCTTGCTTCTGTTCGGATAGGCCCCTTAAGTATTGATAGGGCCACATGGCCTGTGTTGGCCGGTTTTACTCCATATCCACATTATGCCACCGCTACTGTGGCAGATGTACGTCTGTTATAGGCTCAAGTAGTCCATCTGTATAGACGCTTGATTCAGTTTGTTGTCCGTGCCTTTCTGGCAGCTCCGCCTGGGGCTGCGCCCCCTGTGCAGGCTCCACATGGTGGAGGGCTTGTTATCAGCCATGTCATTATCAACTCTGTAATGGGCAAATGTCCCCTTAAGCTTGAAGACTTTCCATGTTGGATTGCCCAAAAAATTGATGCTATTTTTCCCCTTACGGGTCCACTGGAACATAGGATCCTTACCATGTGTTTGCCTACTGGTCTGGTCCCCCCCTTGGCCGACATCAACACCTGGGGGTCGGTGTTCACTACAGTGTATACACTTTGTTATGGCACCGCCTCGATGAGCGTTCTTCTGAACGTTCTCAAACATGTACAGAATGAACATGGGCTAGGTCCTGCCCTAGATTTGGGGATGAAGCTACTGGGTAATTTTCCTGTGGTCTCCGAAACCATTCTTTCTAATGTTAAAGGTGAAGCATTGTCCTTGAGTATACACCAAGGTCTTTCTGCTGTGGCTGGAGTCGACATTTTGCATGAATTATTATCTCTGATGTTTATACATCTTTGGGTTGTAATAGTTTGGGGTCCAGACCATCGGCGCAATCTTTAGGCAAACTGCATCCTGAAAAGGAGGGCATTTAGTTTTTCCTAAGAAGTCTTGGGACAAATCTGAACAACAATAGAAACCCAGGTCTCGTGGCAGTCACCACCACCGGACGCTTTTGAACGACAAAATGATTTGCGTGATCCTCATTCTCCTCGTTCCTTTCAGGAATCGTCTGATCAACAGTACGACAGAGGTGGGCTACAAGATCGCAAACAAGGCGAGTCCGTACAGACCAAGCGGAACACGCAACGCTCTTTTGACCCAAAAGTCAAGAGAGAAACCACCTCTGCATAGAGCCCCTTTCCAAAAGAAGAAGGTTGCTGCTTTAACAGTGAAATATGTCCCAGATGGTGAGAACCCCTCTCCTGGACAGGAGTTGGGTGGTGACTCTCCTTGACAGCGCGGCGGAAGTCACCGTGTTGCACCAGACACTCCGGCAGTTTCTGGAGGCAAGAGCAACTGACACTTTTGTAACAGTTGAGACCGCGGACACCCACGTTGCACCTCCTGATCGACTTTATCATTTAGACATTTAGACATTCAGATTGAAGGTGATATTAAATGCACCATTAATGCTATTTTTTGTGATAATCTGACTTCTTCTTATGTCATTTTGCTAGCGGTAGTCGATTGGCCTCCCGCCTTTATTCTCGCCTGCCCTCGAGGCGAGGATGTGTTTCTCCCTTCCTTTTCACATCTCGTCCCGGATGAGACCACGTATGCTTATGCTTCTGAGTGGCCCTAGCTCTAGCCCCTGCCTTATACCGCAACCAGGCTGAATGGGATAGGGATTCCCCATTGCATGTTATTCCAATACATTCCACCCCACAGCCTCAACCTCAATATCCAATTAAACGAGTCACTAAAGAGTCTGTTAAAGACATCCTTACGCAACTTGAGTATCAGGGTGTTATTGAGCCCTGTGTCTCTCTTATGAATAATCCTCTTTTTCCAATTTTGAAGCCTGATAGTTCTTATTGCATCATCTTAGATTACAGACATTTGAATAGTCATTCACGCACTTTCGCAGGGCAAAATACGCATAGTACGGCTCTGATTAACAATATCATCAGTAAAAAATTCAAGACCACTTGATATTTCAACTTTTTTTCAGTCACAACCTGGCACCTGAGAGCCGTGACTGGCCTGCATTTACTGCCCTCGGTTCCCAGAGGCAATACGCTCATTTACCCATGGGGTATAAGAATAGCCCCGGTATCTTTTCGGTGTATATTGGGATCCTGAAGCTTTGTCCTATGTCAAGGACATATACCTTACTGATGATGACCTGAATCCTCATTTGGCGAGAGTGGATCGCATTATTACACGATTTGCTGAACTTGGCTACAAGTTAAAAAGTCGCACATTGTGTTTCTTACTGCACTTTTACTTGGTTATGAATTGACCAATGAGGGTAGGGGTTTGACCCCTCATTTCTTGGAGAAATGTGCACAATTGCAACCTCCTTCAACCCTCAAAACCTAGCAGTCTCTGCTTGTTTTTTAAAATTTCAGCAGAACATACATTCCTGATTATGCTCAGCAAATTAAACCTCTTTATTCTTTGATACACCATACCTTTTCTGCCTCGTCCTTGCTTCCAGAGCATACTGCAGAAGTACGTGAGTTGCAGTCAGATCTGCTAGCGATGTAGTTCCTACAGACCAGGCTTAATACCACAAATTTGGTCATCCGGATCTTGCCGGGTGCAATTGGTTTCACGTATGTAACATTCAATGAGGGAGATACGGTCCCCATCGCTTATAAATTGCATCTGTACACTACTGCTGAATTGCGTTTTTCTTCCACTGAGAAAATTCTGACTGCGTTGCAAATGGCCATCCTTAAGGAACAGCCACTTGCTCAGGGTAAATGCATCTTTGTCATTTCACCTGTGCCTGCCTTAGAAGCGTTCACAAAGGCTAGCATTCCAAATTCAAAAGCCATGGTGCAAGGGTGCCAGCGTTGGCGCATGGCAGCAAATTGTGAGGCAGCGCAGGGGAGAGCAAAGGGACCCATCATATCCTTGTAGACATGACGCATCCCTGTGCTTCATAATTAACGAATCGCGGCGCGCCAAATGGCTTGCAGCACCGCACTGCGTTAATTCTTTGTAAATAAGCCCCTGAGGATTTATATGTAAAATTCACTAACTATGCCGATTTGTTCTGTTATCAACATTACGGACATCCTTTTTTGCATAGAACAAATGGACAGCGTCCCCAATATAATTATACTCAATGGGAGCATTGCCCAACTCCACCTCAGGGTAGCTCAAAAACACAAAGGATGAAGTATACATATTTCACCAGTTATAATGCTTCAGACCCAAAATCATACTATTTTAAATTGGTTCCTATTGCCTCAAAGAAATATATGCTTACTCAAACTAAGCTAATCTATACAGCATCCTATATATATATATCGCCACGGATTTCTGACCTGCACCCGTTCCCGAGTGCTTGCTGTGATTACTGATGGGATTTTTGAAGCTTTGCAAAAAATCACATTAGCACCGCCGAAGTTCATCACGGAGAAACTACGAGAGACGCGGCGCGGACTGGTGAGTCGGAGGACGCACACGTCCAGTCTGTTTATCTCGGTGTGATTTCACTTTTGCATATCCGTATAACTGGCATTTCCTTAAATCGGCTGGAACGCTGTAAGGGTGATTGGAAACTTACTGAACATTGCTGCTGGCACGACAAACCGAACAAAGCATGTACTCCGACGAAGCACGCCGAGAAGCGGCGGCGGACATCTTTAAAAAGGGAAACCGACAGCAAGGTGCCGCTGGTAGCACCGGTAACCACACACAAGGAACTTTAAAAACCCATTTTGCCAAGCTCGAACGGTTGTTCGAGCGCGAGATTCGAAAGTGGTGGGAAGCCACTTCACTTCAGAATTATATTGAAGTCCAGCGCATCCCACGCGGGCAACGCATTTACACAATTCCCGCGTACGAGAATCCGGACCCTTTGTTATTAGATGAATGGGCAGCTTACACCGCAGATGTATCAGGTGGCATGCTTAAAATCCTGATTAAATTTGCCTGGAGTGACAGGGAAAAGTGCAAAAATGAAATTGAAGAACTGGAAATACTGATTTCCCAAGACCAAGATATCAATGCCAAAGATGAACTGAGAGAAATCATGAAAAAACGTCTCTTGACATATGAAGACAAAATCAGGCAGCGCAAGCAATCGAAATTCAATAGAGACGCCCGAGACTACGAACAGGGGCGTGTCTTAACCTTCGCACGAAAGTTTGATGCACCGCGAAGAGCACTTATCAATGTCAACAAAAAGACCATTGCACAAAGCGCTGAAAGAGAGACCTCAGAATCTGATGTCACAACGGACAACGAACAGTCGGGAGATGAAAGAGCTGCGGCTAGTGGATTACAACCAACTCAATCCCATTTTCGCGAGGAGTTCCATCTCATGCGACAAACGTGGCAGCGAGGTGGCAGAGGCAAACCTCCAGAAAGAAGACGCGAAAGACACGACGAGGGGAATTCTGCAGAGGGAAATCAGGGAGTGGCCTCTCACACACGCAGCAAAAAGAGAGGATCACGGAGATGAATACATCAGAAGATCTCACTATCATCAATCTAACAACACGGAAACTGACAACAATGGAAGAAATCGTCCTCAAAAAGGGACTCACCTTCTGTCCCACTCAAAACTTTGAATATACACAATCAAGAATTGATCTCTATTATTTCACCCGCAAACTGAGACTCTTCAAATACTTCAAAATGAAAAACCTAACTGATCCGGTCGACAGTAGTTCGACAGTGCCAGGATTTAATGAAGCAACAGATATCCTGACAGGGGAAGATCTACAAACCCTACAAATAATGTCAAGTCAACATACCAGCAACCGCGGAGAAGAAGAAGCAAATTCCGTGGCCAATGTTGAAAGTTTTGGCATTATACAGAAAACAGCAAAAATGACCTTCAAACCAAGATCGACCTTCGTACCAAATACACCTTATGATACAATTGATGCTTTTGAAGAGGCAGTTAAACAAGATCTACTGCAAATGAGAATGATCAAATCAAAGAAATATGTAAGTGCAAAAGCCAATCTTTCCATTGCACAACGACATGCCTTGATTACATTACAGTCTGATGCCAATACAATTTACAAACCCTCCGACAAAGGAGGTAATATAGTATTGATGACACGTGACTATTACTGCACTGAAGCTCTGAGACAGCTAGAAGACACCTCATGCTACAAGAAAATCTCCAAAGAAGAATATAAAAAGAGCTTTGATGAATATCATGCAATGATTAACAAATGGCAAAACAATGGCATGATTGACAGAAATGAATTCAAATTTTTGAACTGCCAACATCCAATAACACCAACATTTTATCATCTACCCAAAATCCATAAAAATCCAACAAGTCCACCGGGTAGACCCATCATTTCATCTAAAGGCAGTTTAACAGAAGCAATGTCACAATATCTGGACTTTTTCTTGATTGATTTTGTTAAGATGTTACCATCTTATGTTCGCGATACCACAGATTTTATTCGTACAATTTCAAACATTGCTTGGGAACCAGATATGCACATGATTGTCTTAGACGTTACGAGTCTATATACTTGTATTGCCCATAATGACGGAATTCATGCTGTGAAATATTTTTTAAAAGGGAGATCTCTGAAATTCACTGAACACAATTCGATGCTGGTTGAATTTTTAACATTCTGCTTGACTAATAACATCTTCCTTTTCCAAAAACAACATTATAGACAGTTGTCGGGGACGGCGATGGGCACCTGCTTCGCCCCCAGCTACGCGAACTTGTTCGCGGGCTGGTGGGAGAAGCAGGTGGCCTGGGCCGATGAAAATAACACATGGTTGACATCAGTTATTGGGTGGTTTCGATATATCGAAAACCTTTTTATTCTGTGGAAGGGTACACATGTCGATGCAGAAATGTATATCAAGCAATTAAATACCAACACTGTCAATCTACAGTTCAGTGGAGAAATCAGTAATTCAGAGGTAAACTTCCTTGATTTGAAAGTGTTTATCAAGGATAATCAGATATGCACTTCCTTATTTAGGAAAGCTACAGCCGGCAATTCTGTCCTTGAAGCCAACAGCAGTCACCCCAAATCATTAAAAAATAGCATCCCGTACGGGGAACTATTGCGACTAAAAAGAAATTGCTCACGCAATGATGATTTCCTAGAGGCAGCTAATGACGCAATTGTAAGATTCAGAAAAAGAGGTTATTCGGATGAATTACTTCAGAAGCATTTCGACAAAGTGAATATGATCTCTAGAAATAGCTTACTCAAGGACAGACCACCTAAAAGTGACACCATAAGTAACAGTTTCCGGTTTATAACCACATACACCAGAGATTCCGAACGACTTCAACACACTCTTACACGTAACTGGCATATTCTGAAATCAGACCATATAATTGGTCATGACTTTCCCAAACATCCAAGAATGACATACAAACGCGGCCGTTCACTGAAAGACACTCTAGTCCAGAGCCACCTTGATTCCATCCCATATAGTCCCAGGCTCAGTACAGTCACTGGCTACTTTCCGTGCACTAAATGCAAAGCGTGCAAAAATAGTTCTAAAACTTTGACATACCGAATACCAGGGTTAGCAGAGCCTAAAAAAATCTCAACATTTCTGACCTGCACAACACCATTTTGTGTATATAGTTTGGTCTGCCCTTGCAATTTGCAATATATAGGCAGCACCATACACCCCGCCAAACGGCGGATACTTGAGCATGCAAGAGCAATTGAAAGAAATGACGGAACCTATCCGGTGGCAAGACACTTTGCCAGTTTTCATAACAGCGATAGAAATCTGTTAAAATTCTATTGCCTTGATCATGTCCCGGCCCATGAACGTGGCGGGAACCCAGAGCTCGCACTACGACGACTAGAATCTAGATATATTGTGGATTTGCAGACAAAGGCTCCACTCGGTTTAAACACCGAAGAGGAGCTATCAATCCACTTAGGTTAAGAACCTTCCAATAGATCAGTGAACTGTCCCAATATCTGACAACCCGGATATACTGATTCTATTTTCAGGGTAGCTTTCAAATAACTAACAGTTACCGAACATATATACTATATGAAATTTTTAGTAACATCTTTTGATTTTGAATACAATTGCTTTCCGGTAATGTGCAATTACACACAAAAACATAAGATGAATGTAAATAGTGAATTGATCATATTCTTGAAATTGGTTTAATTATCTAACCATGTATTTTTGTCTAAATCCCTCTTTTTTTTATATGAATTGGCATAAATAAGGGGTTTTTTATTAGCTATTCCAGCAATGATTTATTAATTGCCAAAGCCTTGTAGCGTATTTATTTCAATTTACATCTGGCAGGCCATCGAAGGACTATAATGAAAGTGTTGCACTTTTTTGACCTAATATGTAATGTTTCAGATAGAACGCAATGCACATAATGTTTAATGTAAACCAGTATGTGGAAATGCCCATCCAGGGCTTGATTGAGAACTTTTTAGCCTCAGAATGTTGCGTCGATCAGATATAGAATGAATTACTGATCTCTTTTTTTTTAAACATTTAATTGCCCATCTAGGGATTTATAATTTGTCAATTGGTCGCAATCTAATTCAATGCACTGATTCATTATTTATAATTTACATGTATATAACTTGAAACCATTCTAAGATGGCCGCCATTATATGTCAAAATAATTGTCTGTCCATCCTTGATTTCAATGTCCGTGAAATGTGTCCCGGAAGTACTTGCTGGTAATGTGGATAAAAGATTTGTGATGCCAAAAGCGATGTTAGCAGTTGGAAAAAGGCACGATGCCGAAACGCGTCCTGTTTCATTTGTATGCGGTAATGAAGTAAAATACCGTATATTCACCCCTATTCGAGTGCGGTCTCTTCGCTTGGTTACCGAGTGAGGTTTGAGCTATATATATATATTATCTACTGGCGGTCGCCAGTAGATAGTTATAGTTAAAACCTATTTTCCATAGGAAATCCGCAACATTCTATTTGAAATAACTCTTGCGCCGGTTGACGAATCTTCGCGAAAGCTTCCAACTTGTTGGGGCGCTCCGCTCCGCTCCTACCCTGAAAGTCTCGGGTTGATTCGTCAAGCGGGGGCCGAGAAAAAAGGGGGGTCCCAAAACGCGTTTTCCCCATTCATTTTTCCATAGGATCCTTTCATCGCGGCTACAGCCCGAACTGCTGAACGGAATTACACCAAATTTGGCACAGAGGTATCCCTTGGTTCAGTGTCGTGCCTTTTGCTTAAATGGTGTAAATCCGTTCAGTAGTTTCTGAGAAAATCACAAATAAAATCACATATATATCTATGGCCGAGTAGGGTCCGCGTACCCTCCCGATCATGAGCTGCATGCTAATTGGCTGTCAACACTCCAAATCAGGAAGTGTTGGCAGCCATTTTGTCCCTCGGTAGAACCGAGGGACAGAAACAAGTGCGCAAAGCGCAAAAGGGGGCAGGGTAGAAACTCCCTGACCCCTAGGTCTGTTCAGGGGTCCCACAAGGACCCCTGGGCAGAAAAGCATTTTTATTTTTAAATCGGCGGGATGCGCTTAGGGTGCGCGAATCCCGCCGAGAAAAAAAAGAAACAAGTGCGCAAAACACACAAAGGGGGCAGGGTAGAAACACCCTGACCCCTAGGTCTGCTCAGGGGTCCCACAAAGACCCCTGGGCAGAAAAAAGCATTTAAAAAAAAAAAAACATCGGCAGGATGCGCTCAGGGTGCGCGGATCCTGCCGAAAAAAATTCGAAGCGCGGTCTCCCGCGCTCGATGCAAATTTGCCCCCGGGTGGCCCAAGTCCCGGGGGCATGCGGGGGTGGGTTTATTGTTTATGGGGGCCTCTAAGGCCCCCAAGCCCCGGGGACCGCCACCCCCGGGGCTTTATAAACAAAATGATGGCGGGAGGGCTGTGCGCCCTCCCGCTGCCCCGGGGACCACCCCCCCGGGCTGTTTTTTTTTTATTTTCAAAATTTGTGTGGGGGGGCTCCAGCCCCCCCACACGCCCCGGGGACCGCCACCTCCCGGGGCACTAAAGATTTAAATATGGGGGTCCGTTACGGACCTCTAGAGCCCCGGGGACCACCACCTCCCCGGGGCTTTGAACAAGTTGGGAGGGGGCCGCGCGGCCCCTCCTGGAAGCCAGTGATGGCCCTGGGGACCACCACCCCCAGGGCCGGCTCCTGCAGTGTCCCGGGGTGCCAACCCCCGGGACACTGTAGTTTGCTATGACAGGACGGGAGCATCGCAGCTCCCGTCCTGTCATAGCAAACTTGGTTTGCATTTTGAAAGAGAGAGCAGGAAACCTGCCTCTCTTTCAAAATGCAAACCCAATTGCTTTTCCACACGGGGAGCAGCATGTTAGCTGCTCCCCATGTGGAAAAGCAATGCCGGCTCCCACAGTCTCCAACGAGAGGCCAGGCCCCGGGGGATGGGGTCCCCGGGGCCATAAGTGGCCCGGGAGGGGAGCCACGCAGCCCCCCTCCCCAATTTAAAAAAAAAGGGCAAGGCCGGCCCCGGGGATGGGGTCCCCGGGGCCTTAAATGGCCTGAGGAGGGGGCCACGCAGCCCCCTCCAAATATTTTTTTAAAAGAGGGCATGCCCCGGGGATGGGGTCCCCGGGGCCAATAGAGGCCCAGGGAAGGGGGCCACGCAGCCCCCTCCCATAAAAAAAAGGAAAAAAAAAAAACGGCATCGTGCCGGAGGCCCCGCCCCCTCCTTTCAGCAGTGTGCAAATGCGCCCCTGGCGCGTTTAAGAAGGGGAAGTAATTCCCCTTGAATACTGGGGGTCCCTGGGGGCCAACTAGCCCACCAGGAACCTCCAGTATGCGCCAGGGGGCTGTGTTGCAGAGAGGTGTACAGAGGCCACGCCCCTTTATACACCTCTCTGCAACGCAGCTCTGTGGCGCTTTTTGGAGGTACATGGTGGGCTAGTTCGACTCCAGGGACCCTCAGGATTCAAGGGGACTTAATCCCCCAACTTAAAACGCGCCACGGGCGCGTTTGCACAGTGGTGAAGGGAGGGGGCGGGGCTTCAGGTGACATGTGTGCAAACAGGCCCCGTGGCGCATTTTAAGATGGGGAATGAAATCCCCTTCAATCCTGAGGGTCCCTGAGGGCCAACTAGCCCACCAGGTACGTCCAGAAAGCGCCACAGAGCTGCGTTGCAGAGAGGTGCAAAAAGGGCATGGCCTCTGAACACCTCTCTGCAACGCAGCTCCCTGGCGCATACTGGAGGTACAGGGTGGGCTAGTTGGACCCCAGGGACCCTCATGATTCAAGGGGACTTAATCCCCAACTTAAAACGCGCCAGGGGGCGCGTTTGCACAGATGTCACCTCAGGCCCCGCCCCTCCCTTCACCATTGTGCAAATATTCCTCTAAAATCAGCCGAACTACGAATTCCGAATTACTCACCTGTTATCAGGAGAGACCTCAGTGCTGCATCTTTGAGCCCAGTACTGATCCTGAAAAGTAATTTTAACCGTACTTACCAGTAACTTGAATTTCCTTCCATAGGCTAACATTGACTGGTTTCACTTGGAAATTCTTCTGTGTGTGGAGTTTTGGAACTTTATAATATTCCTCTAAAATCAGCCGAACTACGAATTCCGATTTACTCACCTGTTATCAGGAGAGAACCCAGTGCTGCATCTTTTAGCCCAGCACTGACCTTGAAAAGTAATTCTAACCGTACTTACCAGTAAATTAAATTTCCTTCCATAGGATATCATTGCCTGCTTTTTGCTGAAAAAGTTTCCAAGTGTCGATTTTTGAAACATACAAATATTCCTCTAAAATCAGCAGAACTAAAATTCCGATTTACTCACCTGTTATCAGGAGAGACCTCAGTGCTGCACCTTTGAGCCCAGTACTGATCCTGAAAAGTAATTTTAACCGTACTTACCAGTAACTTGAATTTCCTTCCATAGGCTAACATTGACTGGTTTCACTTGGAAATTCTTCTAAGTGTGGAGTTTTGGAACTTTATAATATTCCTCTAAAATCAGCCGAACTACGAATTCCGATTTACTCACCTGTTATCAGGAGAGAACCCAGTGCTGCATCTTTTAGCCCAGCACTGACCCTGAAAAGTAATTCTAACCGTACTTACCAGTAACTTGTATTTCCTTCCATAGGAATCCATTGTCTGGTTTTCAGCAGAAAAGTTTCAAAGTGTCGATTTTCACAAACTACAAATATTCCTTAAAAATCTCCTGTATGACTTAAACGCATTCTTTCAACTGTTTACAGGAGATGCACCAGTGCTGGATCCAGGATCCACCACTGAGTAAGAAAAAGTAACGATAACACTACTTACCTGCTAAGTGAATTTCCTCCCATAGGATAACATTGGTGATTCTATGTGAAAAAGTTTCTAAGTGTCAACTTTTAAAATACAATAATATTCCTTAAAAATCACTACTGTAACCAAAACGCTTTTACTCAACTGTTTACAGGAGATGTCCCAGGACTGAATCTAGGATCCAGTCCTGTGGTTAGAAAAGTAATCCATAAAGTAACTAATTGCATTTAACTAGAAATTCACATTGAGCTCAATGTTGCATTGTGTTTGAAATTGTGTTGCCCATTGCAACAACTGTAACTACTGTACTTAAAAGTCTATTGCCTATTTGCAAAGTATTTAAACTAAAGTAATTCATTCTGAGAAAGTATATTTTGTAATGTAATGTATAATGTAATTATAATGTAATTTAAAAAATAAAATATCTAAAAATAAATAGTTTAAAAAATGTAGTAAATCAGTATCAAAAAAATAAATATAACAATTAATACATTTAAAAATTGTCATTTACAAAACCTTTGAAATTCACTGAAAAAAAACCATAGGTTTCAGACATGTTATAGTTAGAAATTAGCATTTAAAAAACCTTACAAATTCACTGAAAAAACCATAGGTTTTAGGGACAGTTATAGTTAGTTGGACATTGCACTCGTACAAAACCCGTGAAATTCCCCCGTTATAGTTAGTTAAGGTAACTATAACTCGCGCCCCCGCAATGCACTTCTGATGACGTCACATATTACATCACTCATGACATGGTCAGTGACATCACTGATGACATCACTGATGACATCTCAAATGACATCACTGATGACATCATCCATATGATAATTTGATGCATCTTCTCACACCCTAATATAACTTTTGATACACCCACTGTAAATTACAGACTGCCATTGTCAAAACCATAGACACTCCAACACCAATTACTATATACACACTCACTGATTCTTAGGTCTACACACACACATCTACTCACTCACCCGTACAGTCACTCATACTTATAGTCACTCAGTACAGGACTATTATATGCACTTATACACCTATATAAACACTCACACACCGCCACTCATCCATAGAGGTACTCACACACCTAGTCAGTCATGCAAAAAATTAAGCACACACCCATTTACTCACCTATACAGTTATACACACACCAGCTCACTTACTCATACAAATACTAGCACATTCTTACGCTCTTATACAATCTCTGATACAAGCACACACTCATCCATACTGTCACTCTCACAATCACACACTCTCGCTTATAGCTATTTATATACTCCAACACACATATATACTGCCTTTCACATATGTAGTTACTCACACATGTACCACTGGGAAATACATTCACTCACTAACACACTCTTACACACACTTACCCACCCATACAATCTATCACAGATGCACTCTTGAAACCATCCACCCAGTGAATCACCCACTCACACATCTATGCACAGAGTCGCACACACCCCACCCACACAAACACTCAGGCACCCATACAGATACTCAGACAACCAATCAATAACTCATATAGACACTCATGTAGCTATTCACAAACCCATGCAGCCACTTACACAGCAACAGACAGACGGATACAGACATTCACCCAGTTTAGTCACTAACCCATGCATTCAGTAAGATACGTTTAATCACTCACTTATAGAGTTAGTCACGCACCTACTAAATCATCCATTCAGACACTTATACACCCACTCATTCTTCAATACGCCTTTCCCTATATATATTAAACATATTTAAACTTTACAGAAACACACAGTCACTGGATGATGTCATCAGTGATGTCATTTGAGATGTCATCAGTGATGTCATCAGTGATGTCACTGACCATGTCATGAGTGATGTAATATGTGACGTCATCAGCAGTGCATTGCGGGGCGCGAGTTATAGTTACCTGAACTAACTATAACGGGGGAATTTCACGGGTTTAGTACGAGTGCAATGTCCAACTAACTATAACTGTCCCTAAAACCTATGGTTTTTTCAGTGAATATATATATATATATATATATATATATATATATATATATATCTATGAAGGACAATATTGACTTGAAATCAGTTTGGGGTACTATTTGAAAAAGAGTACTTGTTCCCAAACAACAGCTGCTTTTGTGTGTTTTGTCTAGATTCTAGAGCCGTACTCAAAACAGAATTACTTTTTTTATTAGTTTTTTCCACCATTGGTGAGGTACATTTATACAAGAGCGTCCATAGATAAGCAAATACACAAAGAAGCATCTTAATCAGAGACAATATAAAAAATAAAAAAAAACACAAACAGGAATACAGTACAGCATCATATGGATAGGCAACAGAATATAACAGCGCATCCAAAAAGAAAATACTCAAAACCAGAATATTCCTCCAATGGAATCAAAATAATTGAGTTGTGCCTAGAGTGAATTCAGCTCTAGTTTTCCAATCTATTACAGGGGCCCAGATAAGTTTCCCTAATTTCCTGGCCTTCCATCCTTTCCTCTCATACAATCCCTTTTCCAAATTATACATAGCTAAGAGTTGTGTAAGCCATTGTTGAAATGTGGGGGGGTTAGGGTCCATCCAAGCGGATGATATGCAAATTCTAACCACAGCCATAGCAAGAAATACAAATTCACGCTGAGCCAGCGGCGTTCCATTCGGAGCCACGCCTAGTACCATCAGCTCAGCAGTAAGGTTTATTTGGATCCTCAGAGTCTGCCCCATAAATTCTTCTATAGCTCCCATTAGAGGATCCAAAGCCGGGCAGGAGGCAAACATATGAACTATAACTGCATCATCACCCTGACAGCGGGGACAAAGGATACCATCCATCCCACCCCATTGAGCAATCTTAGCTGGGGTATAGTAGAGTGAAAAGATCGTTTTAAAATGTTGTGCTATTAGGCTAGCTACTCTCAAAACAGTGTAACCGAGCTTGAGTGACGCCATAAACTCATCCCCTTCGATATTCAATTTCCGCTGCCATTTCTCAGAATTCTTATCTAAATCATCAGCCTGCAGTTGCCTCAGCTCTCCATAAATCTGGGTGATAGTGCACCCATCTGGGTTTCGGACTGCTTCCATAACTGGATCTCTAGAGAAAGCTTTCCCTCCCCCCTTCTTCCTTTTAAATGGAGGAGTGAATCTGGAGGTATTTAAAAAAATCCCTGCGATCGAGGTTAAAAAGGCTTTGGGCTTTCTCAAATGAAATTATACCATCTGAATCAAAAAGATCCCCCATCTTCTTCACCCCCAAAGCATCCCAGCGCAGCATAATCCCATTGTGAAAAATCTCGGGAAGAGACGGGTTCCCAAATAGAGTGGTATAATGATTCATTCTTCCTAACCCCAGCTTATTTCTGACACCAGTCCAAACCGCTACTGCTGCACCAAGGGTCTTGAATTTAACTTTTTTATAGTAGCTGGCTTCGCTGAATCTTAAAAGCCAGTTTGGGGCCTCTCTTTCTAGCAGCAGTTCATATACATCCGGAGGAGCATCATTCCTCCACCGATCCGTGACCTTCCCGCCCAGTAACCCTCAAAAATATTGGATTGCCGTGGCCCAGTAATATGTTTTTAGATTCGGGACCACCCAGCCCCCCCTTTCCCTGGATAGGGACATATACCTGAGCGCTCTTCTGGTCTTTCCTTGAGCCCAAATAAATCGATTAATCAGCCTCTCCATTTCCTTAAACCAGTGGTTCTCAAATTTCAAAGGTATCGTCCTAAATAGATACAAGATTTTTGGAAGAAATATCATCTTAATAATATTACAACGTCCCACAATCGATAGATGCAAATTATTGAGCCTATCAAAATCTTTCTTAGACTTTTGAATGGCAGGGGCAAGATTCTTTTCAACGACTTTACCTAATTCTGATGTTATAATAACCCCAAGATCAGTGGCGGATTCAGTCACCCGTGAATCTGACATAGACAGCCTACTGTTAGCTACAATTTGCGTCTTTGCCCAATTGAGCCGGTACCCTGAGATCACCCCAAAGCGTTCAGCCTCATGCTCTATTTCCGTTAAAATAAGATAGCGCACCCACAAACTTGGGTGAGTCCCCCTGGGCACAATCAGGACCCAACACTGGGTTTGATACAGTGTTCAAGCAATTTGCGAAGAAAATTAATCACTCCGAATGAAATAGTATGAGTTTCACAGATATATTTTGAGCGTTACATGGATTTCAACATTCAATTCATAGTGAACTCCTGACAATCATCAATCGCTGTACATGGAACGATAGTCATCAATCATATAATGTTCAACAGTCAAGTGTTCTAATGCATTTCGGGCTCAACGCCCTTCATCAGGGAACAATACTATAAAGCAAACAAGAAATAAAATGCAATGAGGAAACCATCCTAACAGCAACAACGAAAATACTTTCAGAGTGAGCGTGAGCATGCTGAAACATGCACTGTTCATTGATCTTTTTCAGGTGAATATCAAATCGTGACGTGAACTATAGCAGTGCAAGTGTAAAAAAACTCCAATGGTGACTTCCTAAATGAACCAAAATGTGCATAGACACGTGGTGAGATCGCCAAACTGATATACATGGCGGATTAACCCGTGTGATAATCGTCTGTGCTAACACGAAACGCCAAGTGCTCTGAATTACAAAAGGATTGCGTAAGCGCATGAAGTGCCAAAAGCGTAGGGACAACCCAATGCTCAAAGAAAGTGAAAAGCGTGATCCGCGCCCGGGTGCATGCATACCGGACGCATATCTGTATTCTTTCCAGAAACTAAGTTACGAAATGACACGCTGTTGGACTTGGCCCTTTTTGGCAGGTTCACCCCTAAACTTTTTGCCTTGTCTGTAACCTGGTGTTGGTGATTTTAGGCCTCGGAGCACTTTCGCACTGTGGTCCAGTGGAAAGTGCGTGCGCTCTCTGTCTTACATTGGTGAGCTTGGCCTGCCCTCCCATAGGAATGCATGGGGGATTCCCTGATCAGTGTGTGTCAGTGGTAATTCCTGTTATGAGAGGAGCAGTGTGGTCAAGTCTGGTATGTATGAAATTGTGTGAATAAATGCTGCGCAATGGTGTACGCAGATTTATTGTGGTTATTTTAGAAATGCCACTTTTAGAAGTTGGCATTTCTGTGTGCTATGTGTCTGCCTGCCTGATGTGAATTGCATGTCTGGCTTTGTGAGTGACAGGGGCTGGGAGGTGTGTGTGGCTCCAGGAGGGGCAGGGTGAGTCAGCGCTGGGCTGAATAGGACACCTGGGCTCAGGGTAGTGGGAGGAGTAATCCCCTGACTCTGAATAGGAAGGTGCCTGCCCTGTACAATGCTGGCTCCGCCCCCTGTGGTGTGTCTGATCACCTAGCCCCCACCTGACAAAGGGGAAGAGGAGCTTGGAAAACAAAGTGCTCCAAATCCCCCCTGAACCAGTTGCATCTGGTTACCCCATGCCCTGCACAGGGATTTTGTAATATAAATATAGGGGCTGTGACCCCATGAACATGTTCAGTCTTGGTGTGCTGTTCCTGCTGGGGCGTGCTGCTGCTGGGGCCCAGGGGGGGCTACCATGAGGGTTTGCCTCCCTGGGCCCTGCCTTGCCCCCTGGACCTGGAAGACCTCTTTTGTTTGGACCCTTGGGCTCTTCTTATCATCCTCCAGGATGGGCCCGGGCCCCTACCAGTTTGGCCAGTCCTACAGCTGCCCCGCTCGCTAGAGGGCAGCTGCAACGTTTTGGGGGCAATATTATTTAAGAGAAGCCCCAGTGAGGCCCCGAAGGCACAGATGTGCCAGGGCCCCTTTACTGTATTCTCAGCTGCACTGCACCAGCGCGGGCAGCTGCAACGTTGTACATTTGTTCTGAGGGCACATTGAGAGCCCAGGCCTACATTTGATCTTCACAGCTGCCCAGCAAGTAGTGGGCAGCTGCATCGTTTAGGCCATTCTTTCTTTGGGGACATGTCTTTTGAGTTAGGAGTGAGATACACTCCTCTGCCCCAGTACTTTAACAGCTGCGCAGCACTTAGTGCCAGCTGCAACGTTTAGGTCTGCGCAATTGCGCACCTGGATTCCGCTGCCTTGGCAGCAGCCCTGACATTTTGGACACAGGGCATTTGAGCCCCCTTTGAGAAGGCCAGTTGGCCAGGGGGACTGTTAGGTTTGTAGGGCGCCAGGCCCTAATGTGATTATGGGGTGCTAGGAAATGTGATGCATGTAGTGTGATTCACGCACCCTGATTTATGCCTCTAAATGTGGTTTTATGATGTGAGGCTTTGCATAATGTAATTCGCGCCTAATGTGATACTGTGCATAATGTGGTTTATGTTACAGGCTGATGCTGAGTACAGTGGTTACCAGTGATTACTGGTTGTACGTTTATGATATGTCTTACTTTTACTAAGTTCGCTTTGTGATGGTTCTGACAGTGGTCCAGTGGGCCCTGCCAGGTGTAAATAATCCCTTGTAAATATGACCTAGTGCCAGGTGGCACCATGTATATGATGTGAGTACTATTCTAATGTGTTATGAGAATACAAAGGCTATTTTTGATATAACCTTGTGTGGAGTTCCTTTTGTGGTGTGCCTGGTATGTTGTTGCTGTGTGCGTGCGCAAACGCTTTACACATGGCCTTCGGGATAAGCCTGACTGCTCGTGCCAAGCTACCAAGGGGGTGAGCAGGGGTTATCTTTGGCGTGTAACTCCCTCGCCCTGACTAGAGTGGTGGTCTCTGCCTGGCTTTGGCGCAAGCCTTAGCCAACCAGGGATCCCATTTCTAACACACGCGTTAGCCACACATCCGGGAAGATTGCTCACTGTTGACCACCCGTTCATTCACGGAATTGTGAGTACGGCAACACGCTCGCTTATACTCGTGTCATTTCGTAACTTAGTTTCTGGAAAGAATACAGATATGCGTCCGGTATGCATGCACCCGGGCGCGGATCAGGCTTTTCACTTTCTTTGGGCATTCGGTTGTCCCTACGCTTTTGGCACTTCACGCGCTTACGCAATCCTTTTGTCATTCAGAGCACTTGGCGTTTCGTGTTAGCACGGACGATTATCACACGGGTTAATCCGCCGTGTATATCAGTTTGGCGATCTCACCACGTGTCTAGTTACATTTTGGTTCATTTAGGAAGTCACCATTGGAGTTTTTTTACACTTGCACTGCTATAGTTCACGTCACGATTTGATATCCACCTGAAAAAGATCAATGAACAGTGCATGTTTCAGCATGCTCACGCTCACTCTGAAAGTATTTTCGTTGTTGCTGTTAGGATGGTTTCCTCATTGCATTTTATTTCTTGTTTGCTTTATAGTATTGTTCCCTGATGAAGGGCGTTGAGCCCGAAATGCATTAGAACACTTGATTGTTGAACATCATATCATTGATGACTATCGTTCCATGTACAGCGATTGATGATTGTCAGGAGTTCACTATGGATTGAATGTTGAAATCCATGTAACGCTCAAAATATATCTGTGAAACTCATACTATTTCATTTGGAGTGATTAATTTTCTTCGCAAATTGCTTGAACACTGTATCAAACCCAGTGTTGGGTGCTGATTGTGCCCAGGGGGACTCACCCAAGTTTGTGGGTGCGCTATCTTATTATAAAAGTATCCGTACACCTATAGATTTTTCTATTTCCGTTAAAGCCACAGATGGGTTTGCAGCGGTTATTGCCAGGTCGTCTGCGTAACCCAAAATCTTAGTTTCAAATCCATTTAATCGTATAGGAAGGATTCTCCCATTCGCCTCAATTTTACTAATCAAAGGGTCAATATAGAAAGCGAATAGAAGGGGAGAGCATGGGCACCCCTGCCTTGTCCCACGTGTGATAGAGATCGGATCGCTTTGCCCCCCATTAACCGGAGTCGAATTTTAGGACTTCTATATAATGTTTGTATGGCTTTAATACACCCATTTCCTACCCCCGCATTCTCAAGTACGGCCCAGAGATAACCCCACGAAACCCTATTCAACGCTTTCTCCGCGTCAAGCAGAATAAGCGCCATAGGGTCTCGTGTGGCAGAGGTACCATCAAGCATAGTAATACCTCTGCGGATATGTTCGGCTGTGCCTCTGCCTGGGATGAACCCGTGCTGGCGGGGCGAAATCACCTTCCCTATCATGGTGCTAAAACGATTAGCTAGGATTTTGGAAAAGATTTTTGCATCGCTATTCATTAAACTAATAGGTCTATAAGATCCAGGATCATTAGGGGGCTTCCCTTTCTTTAGGAAAATAATCATGCTAGCTTCTGCCCATGACTCTGGAGGTGCTTCCCCTTTCTGTGCATGACGCATTTCAAAACTTAAATCATCCCCCAAAATTGAAAAGAAAACTTTATAAAATTCTAATAGGATTTGGTCAGGACCTACAGCCTTACCAGATGGGAGTTCCCTGAGGGCTTTTTGAATTTCCTCATCTAAAAATGTATCCTCCAAAGCCTTTGAGTCGTCTAGTGAGAATGTCTCAGCAGTGAGCGATGCTAAAAATTCTTTTATGTTCTTGGCCTCCCTGTGCCCATTTTCCCTGTATAGATTCTCATAGTATCTTTGAAATACCATGCGTATTTCACTGGGTATTGTGACTGCTTCCCCCATCTGATTTTGGATCTCTATGATGTCTCCCCCAGTCGTTTTCTGTCTAGTCCTAGTAGCGAGCATATGTCAAACTTGTTCGCTATATTCGTAGCAAGATTGTCTCCAGGCCAAAAAAAATTCCACTGCTCTTGTTGCCATGATTTCTCCTGCTGCAACCTTTTTAAGGCCAGCTTCTGGAGGATCTCGTCTGTGTTTGAGCCATTAGCAATAGCCCTGACCAGTTCTTCTTCTATGTCTAACATTGTACTATGCATGGTCTTTACAACTTGTTTAGTTTTTTTATTCCTGTTCAACGAGTAACTCAGGGTTTCCCCTTTAATCCCGGCCTTAAGAGCATCCCATACCAACCCATACCCAGCACTACCCCTGTTAGCCTCCACGAATTCCCCCAGCCACTTGTTCATATGTTGAACATAGTTCGGATCTTGTAACAGGGCACGCTCAAATGTCCAGATGCATTCCGGCGCCCCCCCCCACAATGCCTTGAAACTCCAGAACCAAGGGATTGTGGTCAGAGATGACCCGGGGGAATTTCTTAATGATGCAAGTGGGAAGGAGAGAAGATGAGACCCGAAAGTAGTCTAGTCATGCTACTGCTCTATGCTGTGCAGAGTAGTATGTGCTACCCCCCTCCTGTGGTTTTAATTGCGCCCAGGTATCCGTAAGCCCATTATCTTCCATCATTTGAATAAGGGCCCTGTGGACTTTTTTTTCCGACCAGTATATTTGCTTGGGTCCCCCTTCCAT
This sequence comes from Calotriton arnoldi, assembly GCA_963921515.1. Taxonomy (NCBI): domain Eukaryota; kingdom Metazoa; phylum Chordata; class Amphibia; order Caudata; family Salamandridae; genus Calotriton; species Calotriton arnoldi. The sequence goes on along the minus strand of CAWUFW010008598.1, from coordinate 739,652 downwards.
AACCCCCCCATGCCATTTGTATTAAGATCACCACATACAATAATCGGTAAAGGCCACTTAGCCAATTCAGAGTTGAGAAACTCAAATATTTCGGGGTCATCCCCCGTTGACCCATAAATTGAGCATAACATAAAATTAAATCCCTGCTCTTGACCTTCAACAATTACCCATCAACCTAACCTATCAGTTAAACAAGTCTTGAACACAATCCCCCCCTTCTGTGCCAATATCGCTACCCCTCGTATCCTGGTACCCTGTGTGGTGTGTGCTATCAATTGAAGTCCCAGCTGCTCTAAGAGGATTTTCCGTGTCCCCTCGATGTGTTTCCTGTATACAAATTATGTCAGCATGTAGCATCTTGAGCTGTTCATTAACTGTCCTACGTTTTGTAGCTTCATTCAACCCACATATATTTATCGTTGCTACCCGCATGTAAGATATATGTTACCACCCTGTTCCCACATTTCTACTTTTTCTTTTTCTTGCCCCCCCTCGCTGACTTCCTCACACGATGATGTTTTCCCCTCCCCCGTCCTGCCCCCTGGTAAGCCTCCGCCTACCCCCTCCCTGCCCTCGTGCCCCCCTCCCCACCTAGATTGTGAGACAAGCAGACCTAAGGTCTCTGTGATGGAGCCTGAGAGTCAGCCCCCTTGCTGCCTGCCAGGTTTCCCTTTAGTCTTTCCACCCCTCTTTTTCAATGCTGTATTTCCCCTTTTTAAAGCTGCTACCCTCCTGTGATCTTTACACACATAATTCTTGCATCCCGGTATTTCTTTCCATAAAAACAACCCACCAAAAGTAACTAGATAAGAAATACGAAAAAGTGAAAAAGAGTAAAAGAGATACACCCCTTCCCTACTTCAACCTGATTAGCCAAAAGAGATGAATATTGATCCCTGCCATTAAAATTTTTAGTTTCTCAATGTAATCTTTAGCTTGAATCTCTGAGGTAAAGACTCTTGTAGTATTCTTATGAATAATCTTTAGTCGAGCTGGGTTCATCAAAAAAGCTTGTGCCCTAAGGCTTGACATGGCTGAATCAGTTCTCTTCACTTCCATCGCCGCTCAACGGTAACATGGCAAAAATCTGGTTTTGCAAAGAAGGTCTGGATCTCATAGGACCGTCTGGCATTTGGGCGGGCCTTTGCGTATACTTCCTCTTGAAGCTAAAAGTTCCAGAAATAAATTAATATTGCCCTTGCCGTTCCTTCTCTACCAGGTTGCAATGGTCTTTACAAGGTCATAGGGAAACGGTGAACCCGCTGTACCTCTATCTCCCAATTCTAGTGCTGGAGTTCAGGAAAGGCTCCCTTCAATAGCCTCAGTACATAGGCCCGTATGTCATTCCCTTCTATTCCTTCTTCTATGCCAAGTATCCATAAATTATTCCGCCTTTGCCTGTTCTCGAAGTCTTCCAGCTTCCATTGAAGATCTGTGAACTGAGTTGCATAGGTTTCAGTCTGTGCCCGAGTTCTTACCAAGCCATCTTCTAGTGTGCTAGTTCGTTCTTCAACCAGCATCAGTCTCGAATTTATATCCGTACAGGCTTTAGCTATTTTCCTCACAGCGCCCTGGAGTTTCTTTGTTGCCAGTCGATTTTTCTTTCTATCCATTCGAGTCTCTTCTTGCAGTTGTTTGATAGATTCGTAGATCATTTTCAAGGAGGGCTCTTCAGCTTGTGTCGTTCTCGAGTTGGCAGCGTCCTCCTCCTGTCCCGAAAGATCTGGGTAAACTCTCTGGGTAGCAGAGTAATCCCATTTTAAGTTCAGGTCTGCATTAGGCCTGATGTTCTCTTCTGCTTCCCCATCCAATGGGTGAGAATCTCCATGCTTCTTCAAAAGTCTCTTTTTCCTTACCACCGTGCCCTTCTGTTGGGTACTGAGACTTGAGCTGGAGAGCTGCGCATTGCTGCTATCTTCTACGTCAGAGGAGCTGACTTCAGAGCCATCGGTCACTGAGAAAAATGTATCCCCAAGATCCAAAGTACCTTACAACCCCTTGAGACCTGTTGCCTCCTCGACTAGCACACTGGTGTCTAGGAGGGCTGCAGTACCCATGGCCTGCTCCTGTGCCAGGGAGGAATGGGTTGCATCGAAAGAATTGTCCGCCAAAGTTAAGACCGACTGCCCAGATACAAATGGCAAAGGAGGTTTATGACTATTGGCACCCTCAAGTCTTCCAGTAGTGATCTTGCCAGGGATCTCATCGGTTTGGGCTATCGCCTCATCAGCTAGCTGTTTACTGCTTGAGGCATCACCTGTGCATGGTGCAAACTCCTGCTCCCTGACACTATCAATATCAGCTTGTTTAGTTAGTTGTTCCTTGTGGCTAATCATTGCACCATTAACATCAGCTAGGGGGATTGTGGTAGTGGTGAAGAAGTCTGTAATGCTGTGCTGCAGCACCTGTCCATGAATCGCCAACTGTGGATGTGGGTGCACCATAGGTTCCATTAGACAGTCTTTTTTCCCCTTGGCCCCCATACTACTGTCAATGCTTTCAATTTGCTTTTGAGCCTCGTTCATCTCACCTCTTTTTGAGCCATCATGAATGTGTCTCCCCTTCAGGGACGTCCTAGTATTGGAGTTGTAGCAGCCAACCGGCCTCCTTCCCCTGGGACGCTGTGTCAGGATGCTGGTGTTTGGCTCTACACCTGCCTGCCCTTTGAGAGCCTTCAGGCGTGCCGCACGGCTGGGTTTGGGAGGCATCCTCACTTCCACCGTCTCTTGGTGCTGCTCCGCACCGTGAAGCACCCGGGCCTTGCAGGCGTTTCAGTCTCTCCAGCCCCTCCTCTCCGCCAGTGCAAGACAGCAGCCGATCGGAGCGCTCTCCACGTCTCCCGAACGGCTGCCAAATTCAGCGTCAAAAATGCCTCGAGGGTTCGGAGAATGTCGGGGCTGCTAGCCTCCAGCTGGTAAGTCGTGGGGAGCATGGATTTTACCATGGCCAAGTTTTCAAAACCAAAAGCCAGGAGCATCAGTAAGTGTTAGCACAGGAACACAAAGACAAGGCACTGAAACAGCAATATGGTGTCATACAGCTCCAAAGGCATTGCTATTGCTAATGTTTTTGTGGCAATCAAACAGTAAAAATGAAATAAAAATGTTGGGCTCCACTTTCTCATTTCAGCATATTCTTATGGGGTTGTAAATGAGCCTGGCTATTGGGATCTTCTGAGCCAGGAATAGTATGGTATCTGATCTGTGTGCTCACATTTAGCCATTTTCACTAGCAATCTCCTTCTAGGTAAGCATAGCATGAATCAAAAACATTGCTGCAATGGGATTACTTAAAAAGGCAAAGACACAAACGTTTGACATGTTCAGCTCTAACGCTTTCTTTTGCAGCAATGGTAACAAAAAGCAGAAGCTCTGTTATAGCTGCCAGGTTTGCAGGGTCTGTAGGTGACTGGGTGCCCCACGCCAGTGTTGTTCTTTTCATTTTGGGACTTGTAGTTCTTGTTTATAATCAGGTAAGCAAGAATAGAAGTACTAGAATACAAAGAGAAAGACTAGATTGGAGCAGCCAGTCATGCATAGACCTGGGAACCTTGGGGTAAATGTATAATATGGTCTAATATTGGCATTGAGAGGTTTTGGTAACATTATAAAACACAAGGCTGAAGGCCGAATGACTTTTAAATATCACCAGAACCTCGTAATGACAATACAGAACCATATTACACATGTAATCCCTTATATATTCTTTTTATATTACATGTTTATTTCAGTAGTTAGTTTGAAAAATCAGGTTAATTCAAAATGCATTTTAACACTGGGCACTGTCTGGAATTTAAATGTTCAGGTTTAGGGTTCATAAATAAAGTGTTAATAATACAATGGGCAATGGGAAAGGCCAATGGATAGTTGTGATTCTGTGGTTGCAGTGTTTAACACATAATTATAGATTTACCATGCTTGCCACATAATTTGATTGCTTGCCTCTTAAATTCACACGATTGGCAGATATCACAAACATTGTTTCTAGCTCAAAAGGATGAAAATAATACTACCAGAAATGCGCTGCATAATTCACCTTTTTGCTACATAATTAAGATAACCTTGCTGTGGAATTCTAGTGGCCCTGACAATGGTAAAGGTCTGGATAGTTGTTTGAAGTATTTCACAAGGAACCATGAACTATTTCCCATATTTCATGGTTTCTTGAGTGAAATATGGAGTTTTTGTACCACAGCATTTTGTGCAATAAAATGACTGAAGCAGATAGATAGATAGATAGATAGATAGATGCTCCAACACAAACAGATATAATCAAAGCTATAGAAACAGGCATTTAGTAAAAGATGGAGCTAGGTAGATAGATTGTAGATAGTTGGATAACTAGATAAAAATAAAAACAGATACAGATGTCTCTTCCTGTGTCTTCTTCGGTCTCTCCCTGTTCTTAGCTCTCCCTGACCGTCTGTCTATATTTTGTTTCTCACCCTGTCTTTCTTGGACTTTCTTTTCTTGTCTTTTTTCTCTCTCCCTGTGCTTCTTGTCTGTCTTTCCATCTCTGTCTAAACGTGTCTCACTCTCTTTCTTTGTATGTCTCTCCCTGTCTTTCTAACTTTTAGGTCTCCAGTATTTCTCTCTCTTGCCTGTTCCTCTTGTATTGTGCTCTTTCTCTGTCAAATTATATCCTCATCTCTGTCTGCTTATCTTTCTCTGCATCTTCCTTCCACTCTCTCGCTGTCTTTCTCTCACACCTGTCTTTCTATTTAGTTTTTGTGTCTCTGCCATGCCATGTCTCTCTTGATGTATCTCTCCATCTCATCTTCTTTCTCCCGTTCCATGCTTTCTCTCTCTGCCTCTATTCCATACCTCTTCATCTTTCTGTCTTTATCATTGTTTCTTTCTCTCTGTCTTTATTTTCTCATATCTCCCTGTTTTGATCTGACTTTTCTTTCCCTATCTTTCTCTTTATTTTCTTGGTTTTTTCCTTGCCATGCTCCCTCCCTCTTTTCCTTTCAATCTCTCCCCAGCTTTCCCTGTCTTTCTCTGTCTCCTTGTCCTTGGCCATTATTGATGTCATGGGATTGAGTGCATTTTGTAGTCTGATAACTAGTTGGACGATGTTCGAAGGTATGTCTATTAGGTCTCCAAGACGGCCTTTGTAGATATGTGCAGACCTACCAAAGCTATGATATGCACAACAGAAATACAATATTTATTGATGTACAGCATTGTTAAGGTTTTGTTTTTTTAAATTTTCTTTGGAATTGGTGCATCATTATACACGATTGAAGAAAGTATAAAAAGAGACCATCAGTTACAAGATTGCGCTCCCTCCTGTAAATTATTCCTAGGTTGAGCAAATTTATATCTTCCTACATATTCCTAGAATTTTGGATGCCCTATATTTACAGGCACTCAGTGTTCAGCAGCTTTTTGTACATTTTGTTGCTGAATTCTCTTCATTTGGTGTGCATGTCATTTCCATGTGCCTGCCGCAAATCAGGTAATGTATTCAGACATGAGCTTTATTCAGTCCTTTCTAATCATTAAAGATAGACTTTAATCTTTGGATGATTCTTCAGGCCTCCACTCAGTATTGCTCATCTTGAAGTTTGAGCCATGGATGTAGAGCCTCAGCCACAGGAGAGGCAGTGTGCGGGTGCGGCGCTAAAGCTTAAACATGAATGGGTACCATGACTCAAGGTATTGAGCCTCAGTTATCCTAATTTCCTTGATGCAAGTCTAGGAATGCAATCTAAGGATTTATCTTTGTTCTACTGTACATGTTCACCGTCATCACTGAGGACATACATAATAGTAGACCGTCTGTACCGGGCTCTTTCAATCATTCACAATAGATGGTAGCAGAACATCACCCTGCAGTCAGTCTCATGCCTTTATTCGTTTTGTGAACAAGTATTTATTAAGACCAGTTGAGAATGCTGCATCATATAGGCCATTGGTTTGAGTCCCTGACAAAGCCACCTTGGTCACCTTGGTCTTTCATCCTTCTGAGGATGATAACTTGAATATGGTTAAACTGGGTAATTTTCAACACTTTGAATTTGAAACTGCAACGTGGTGCATACCTTCAAATATCGAAATATAAGACATCTAAAGACATCCAGACACACAAAAATCAAAATGCCTACTAGCACACATGCACAAAGACCAGACACACAAGCACCTATGTCGACAGACCACCAAACATTCAGTCACTGATACACACAGGTAACCAAAAATATAACACAAGCCTGGATTTCACAGAGGGTACACAATGTTTATAGTGGGGTAGGTAGTGAAGTGGGGAAGCCTTTCCACCCAATTATTCCTGGCCATTGGTCCAGTATAAGCTACAACCTGCCACCCTCATTCTGTTCAATTTTCTTAAAAACAAGGAACTTATGTGACTTGAATCCGCTAGAAAACCACCCTCCTCCTAGTCTAAGAGTGAGGGATACTTGAAAATAAGTGAAAGAGTGAGTAGATACCTCACGTACGCAACACCAGGGAGGCTACCAGCAGGTTCTCGCCAGCATGTCCACGTGTATCATCATCGGTTATCTACTCACTTAGAAAAACTGAAAAGTGTAAATAGTGTCCAGTAGGAGAATAGACAGAGTAGAAAAGATTTTTAACGTTCTCCAACATATAATACCCCATGTAATATGTGAAGAACAGAGTGTTCTTAAAATAAAATTGAGATAAGACTCACAGTTTAACCAGCCCTCTTTATTCGTATTTGCGAGCTTACTCAAAGTAAAAGCACTGCATGTTGCAAGCCTTGTCAAAGTGGGCCAACATGTTTCATTGCCAAAGCACAGTCGCGGCAAATTCATCAGGGCACAAGGTGTGTCATTCACCTTACTGGACAGAAACCCTGTACTGCGGATTCACTAATGCACAATAAAATATAATAAAAAAAATATAATAAAAACAATTCCTTGTTATCTCACTGATCAAGTGGCTCAGAGCTTCCCATTATCTACTCTTCCCCACATATAGCCCCAATTACCATGTAGAGGCCGAGGGCATTCATACCGGCCAATACCATGCCAAACAGGAGTTCTCAACTTCAGAACCTTCACTCTCATAAAGCACTTCTGTTGCTTTTCGTGGTACCTGTAAAAACATACACCGTCAGTAGTCGTGTTCATATCCCGCCGTATGTATCAATCCGACTTCTATGTACTCAAATCCATTCCATCAAATGGAAGTCAGAAATCGGTGTTTCTACAAGCCCCCTCGCACGCACCCGATTATCTGACCTCCCCGTCTACTACAACTCAGGGGATTTGGTCCCATCTCCAAGTAACCAGCTTATTATCTGATCACCTCACCTCCCGCCTGCGGTCAGTCGGACTCCCATTCATCACATCCAGCCACTGTGTCTATGTCTATTCCAACGATTGTCAGCATCCCCGTCACCCGAACCGGGTCCCTACTCCTTACCGCGTCTATCAGCTGCACTCGCCTTGTCTCGTCCCAGCCTTCAATTGACGCGGAACCTGGACGTATTTAAAAGGACCGCGCATTACGCTCTACGTGTGTTAGTGTGATCACGTGTCGTCAGGGCTGTCCGGTCTTGACTCTAATGCGGACGCCATTTTGTAATGGGTTTCCTTCCCAATTCACAACATTTAACTAGCTCGTGCACAACCTCCAGAGTCCATAAATCACAGCCAATAGATACTATCGCTGTCCATGAACATTACCACTATGGTTGCCATCCCTAGTCAATACCCCACTTTACGAATTCAGTCAGGTGTTGAACCTCTTGCTGTAAGTCAGGGACTCCATTCTTACAATCCCCCACTTCTTTTACTCATTTATTCACTTTTATGGGGCAACTACCTCACCAATTTCCTCACCAAATTTTAATTTCGTAAAACCAGGGACAGTATCCATTCATCCCATGTCCATCTGGCTAAACTTTTCATTTTCATCATCCGTTATATTGTTGCCATTAGTTCACAAATTTGAGACATAAGTGTCAGCAAGGGTGATAATCACCAAAACAAAGGAGCGGTATTTCCTTTTACCAAATTGCATGAGCGCTACGGGCCCAGATACTAAAAATCATCCTAGCGACTCACTTTGTTCCATTCTATAGAATCATTCGCACACATGGCCCCTTCACCTGCCGGAACTGCAGCTACACCAGCCTCAGAGCCACCGAAGCGCCCACCAAGAAGGACCTCAACCACCTCCGATGCATCCTACTGAACACCCGCTCCGCACGCAAACACGCCGTCGAGCTCTGGGACCTGCTCGACACATCATCACCAGACGTCGACTTCCTGACAGAGACCTGGATGAACGACTCCTCCGCACCCGACATCGCCATAGCCATCCCAGACGGCTATAAGATCACCCGCAGAGACCGCGTCCAACGGAGTAGGAGGAGGAATCGCCATCGTCCACAAGAACTCCATCAGGGTCTCGACCAGCACCGACGACTTTCTCTGCACCGCCGAACACATGCACTTCCAGATCCACACGGACCCCAACACCACCCTCAGAGGCACCCTTGTCTACAGACCCCCTGGGCCCCGACCCCAGTTCAGCGACTCCATCGCCGACTTCATCAGCACGCACGCACGCCCTGACCTCTACCGACTACATCCTCCTCGGAGACCTGAACTTTCACCTGGAGAACAACAACGACAGCAACTCCACCACCCTGATCGACAACCTCGCCAACCTCGGACTGAGACAGCTCGTCACAACACCGACTCATTCCGCCAGCCACACGCTCGACCCCGTCTTCTCCTCAAGCTCCCACGTCTCCTTCAGCCACACCACGGAACTCCTCTGGACCGACCACCGCTGCATCCACTTCACCTTCCAGAAACCCACCACACACCACCGCACCCAACAGATCCCACGCCGCTGCTGGAGCAAAGTCACCGAAGACCAACTACGGGCAAACCTCGCTCTCAGCCCTCCCTCCGACCCATCCAACACCGACGACGCTGCCTGCAACCTCAGACGATGGATAGACGACTGTGCCAACACCCTCGCCCCGCTGAAAAAACTCACCTACAGCAACACCACCAAAAGAGCCAGCTGGTTCACCCCGGAACTCCTAGCTTCCAAGCGTACCTGCCGGAAACTTGAGAAGAAATGGCACAGTGATAAGACACCGGACAGCCACGCAGCCCATAAAGACGCCATCCGTAACCACCACCACCTCATCAGGTCCGCCAAGAGAATCTCCTTCAAAGACCGCCTCGACAACAACGCACACAACAGCAAGGAGCTCTTCAACATCGTGAAGGAACTCTCCAACCCCAGCTCCAACACCAACGACATCCCGCCGTCGCAGCCCTGTGCGATTCCCTCGCCACCTTCTTCCACCGCAAGATCGCCGACATCCACGACAGCTTCAACACCCAGACAGCCCCCACGAAGATAGATACACCAGACCCGCCGCACACCATCGACCATGACCCCTTGCCAGCCTGGGCCAGCGTGAACATTGATGACACCATCAAGACCATGGGCACAATACACTCCGGCTCCCCGTCAGACCCTTTCCCCGCACCACATCTTCAACAAAGCCAGCAGCTCCATCGCACCCCACCTGTGCAACGTTATCAATCTCTCCTTCGAGACCGCGACCTTCCCAGAGAGCTGGAAACACGCAGAGATCAACGCCCTACTCAAAAAACCCAAGGCGGACCCAAGAGACCTCAAGAACTTCCGGCCCATCTCCCTGCTTCCGTTCCCAGCCAAGGTCATCGAGAAGATCGTCAACAAACAGCTAACCCGATACCTCGAAGAAAACAGCATCCTGGACCCATCCCAATCGGGGTTCCGCAGCAACCACAGCACTGAGACTGCCCTCATCGCCGCCACCGACGACATCAGGACCCTGCTGGACAACGGTGAGACCGCAGCCCTCATCCTGCTGGACCTCTCCGCCGCCTTCGACACTGTCTGCCACCGCACTCTCACGCGCACGCCTCCACGACGCAGGGATCCGAGACAAGGCCCTGGAATGGACCACCTCCTTCCTGACGGCAGAACCCAGAGAGTCCGCCTCCCACCTTTCCGATCCGAAGCCTCCGAGATCATCTGCGGCGTACCCCAGGGATCTTCCCTCAGCCCAACACTGTTCAACATCTACATGGCCTCGCTCGCACGCATCGCCAGACAGCACGACCTCAACATTATCTCCTACGCCGACGACACTCAACTGATCCTCTCCCTCACCAAGGACCCCCTCGCCGCCAAATCCAATCTCCATGAAGGAATGAAGGCGGTCGCCGATTGGATGAAGATCAGCCGACTAAAGCTGAACACGGACAAGACAGAGGTCCTCATCCTCGGCTCCAACCCCTCAGCATGGGACGACTCCTGGTGGCCAACGACGCTGGGAGCAGCCCCGACACCCACCGACCACGCACGCAACCTGGGAGTCATCCTCGACTCAACGCTCTCCATGGCCAAGCAAGTCAACGCAGTCTCCTCCTCCTGCTTCAACACCCTCCGCATGCTTCGCAAGATCTACAGGTGGATCCCGACAGACACAAGAAGGACAGTCACCCAGGCCCTCGTCAGTAGCAGACTTGACTATGGGAACGCCCTCTACGCGGGAGCCTCGGCCAAGCTCATCAAGCGACTGCAACGCATACAAAACGCCTCCGCACGCCTGATCCTCGACATACCACGCCACAGCCACATCACCCCCCACCTGAGGAACCTGCACTGGCTCCCCGTCAACAGGAGGATCTCCTTCAAACTCCTCATCCACGCACACAAGGCACTCCACAAGACTGGCCCAGCCTACCTCAACAGACGACTCTTCTTCTACGTCCCCAACCGCCAGCTCCGCTCCGCCGACCTCTCCCTCGCCACCGTCCCCCGCATTCGAAGAACAACCACCGGCGGCAGATCCTTCTCACACCTCGCCGCCAAGACCTGGAACACCCTTCCACTTAGCCTACGACAGACCCAAGACCTGCTGACCTTCAGGAGGCTACTCAAGACCTGGCTGTTCGACCAGTAGCAGCACCCCCCCCCTTCCCTCTCCCCAGCGCCTTGAGACCCTCGCGGGTAGGTAGTGCGCTCTACAAATTCTGTGATTGATTGATTGATTGATTCAAGCCCTGCTCCTCAGCCTTCTCGGAAAAAATCCACCGGGCTTCTTTTGTAGCAAGTATTCTGTCGATACAGTCACTGTCAGCCACTACTCTCTCCAACACCACCCACTTGAGTGCTCTCAGATCATGTTTCTGTTCAACAAAATGCTGTACCAAACGCGTTGTAAGTTTGCCTGCTTTTATGGTGCTTAAATGCTCTTGAATGCGGATCTTAATCTTCCTTGAGGTTAACCCAATGTAATACAGCCCGCACTGGCACGTGAGTCTGTATATTACATTTGTCGTGTTACAGTTGGAAAACTTGTTTAAATACCATGTTTTCCCGTTCCTCAACTGTACCTCATTGGTTTTTTCGGTCAGAGTACAAACCGAGCAACTTCCACATGGATAATGTCCACCTGGTAGTGTTGTGTTGGGTATGTACCAACTTATCTTTTAAATTACACGCCCTTCTGAACGCAAATCTGGGGTCAGGCATTTTAAAACTTGCAGTCGACAACAATGGCCAATGCTTACGCATTATCTGTCTGATGCTTGATGCTAAGGGGTCATAGGTCATTACCACAGGCAGACATTCTTCAGATTGTCTGACATTCCTTTCTAAGAGGACTTCCTCGGGGTGTTACGAGAGCTCTCTTACGTGCTCTGTTCATCACTTTTTAGGGTAAGCTCTCTGTACCAGTTTGTTTGACAGATCTTCTGCTTGCTGGGTGAATATTTCCACCTTTGAACAATTTCTTCGGTACCTTAAAAACTGGCCTACGGGCAAATTATCCCGCAGTGCCCTGGGGTGGAATGACTGATAATGTAAGACAGAGTTCCTGTCTGTCCCCTTCTGGTGTACCATCGTACACAGTTTATTATCCTGTGCCACAATCTCCAAGTCCAAGTATATGGTGTGTCCTCTGCTAATGGTCCAAGTAAACTTTAGACAGGGTCTCGACCATTGAGCCAATTTAAAATTCAAGTAGGCCTCCCTCCTCGCCGGTCCAAATACACAAGACATCGTCTATATACCTCCTCCAGAGACAAATATGTCTCTGGAAGGGGTTAGACGGATGGTCCAAATGATGTTCCTCAAACTGGCCTATATAGATGCAGGCCAGACTGGGCTCAAAAATTGCGCCCATTGATGTTCCGGACACATGTAAATACAAGTCATCCTTGTAGCAAAAGTAATTCCGTTTTAGGGCCAATTCAATGCACCATAACACGAAGGACTGAGGGGTGTCATAAAACCACTCCTGAGCCCCAAGGGCACGCTGCTGCCACCAGTGTGGCCTCTTGGGGTATGCTTGTATACAATGACTCAATGTCAATTGTTGCAGAAACTGCGAAGTGGGGATCAAGTCCATATCTTCTAAGATGTTCAAGATGTCCGTTGTGTCCTTGACATATGAGGGTTGTTTAAGAACAGACTCCTTAAGAAAAAGTCCGCAATTGCAACAACAGCTCAGGACAGATGAAAACCCTGAAACTATAGGGCGCCAGGCGGGGGCCGTTGGGCTTTGTGCACCTTCGGGAGTATGTAGAAGGCCAGTGTCCTGGGCTTGGTATTAATCAGGAACTCTGCCTCCTTACTCGTGATCCATTTGTTACTCTTTGCCTCAGCTACCCTTGATCATTATTAGGTCATTGTCCTGTAGACTCTTCACCGCCAGAGTCTACAGGACAATGACCTAATAATGATCAAGTCTGCCGACAAAGGCGGGGCGAGCGTAGTGATGAACTCAAGTGATTATGACACTGAGGTCCATAGACTATTGAGTGAACGGAAGAATTACCATCCCCTGCTTAGGGATCCCTTAATGAATTACAGGAAGTGATCAATACGAGGGTAGCTGAGGCAAAGAGTAACAAATGGATCACGAGTAAGGAGGCAGAGTTCCTGATTAATACCAAGCCCAGGACACCGGCCTTCTACATACTCCCGAAGGTGCACAAAGCCCAACGGCCCCCGCCTGGACGCCCTATAGTTTCAGGGATTTCCTCTGTCCTGGAGCCGTTGTCGCAATTTGCGGACTTTTTCTTAAGGAGTCTGTTCTTAAACAACCCTCATATGTCAAGGACACAACGGACATCTTGAACATCTTAGAAGATATGGACTTTGATCCCACTTCGCAGTTTCTTGTAACAATTGACATTGAGTCATTGTATACAAGCATACCCCAAGAGGCCACACTGGTGGCAGCAGCGCATGCCCTTGGGGCTCAGGAGTGGTTTTATGACACCCCTCAGTCCTTCGTGTTATGGTGCATTGAATTGGCCCTAACACGGAATTACTTTTGCTACAAGGATGACTTGTATTTACAGGTGTCCAGAACATCAATGGGCGCAACTTTTGCACCCAGTCTGGCCTGCATCTATGTAGGCCAGTTTGAGGAACATCATTTGGACCATCCGTCTAACCCCTTCCAGAGACATATTTGTCTCTGGAGGAGGTATATAGACGACGTCTTGTGTATTTGGACCGGCGAGGAGGGAGGCCTACTTGAATTTTTAAATTGGCTCAATGGTCGAGACCCCCGTCTAAAGTTTACTTGGACCATTAGCAGAGGACACGCCATATACTTGGACTTGGAGATTGTGGCACAGGATAATAAACTGTGTACGATGGTACACCAGAAGGGGACAGACAGGAACTCTGTCTTACATTATCAGTCATTCCACCCCAGGGCACTGCAGGATAATTTGCCCGTAGGCCAGTTTTTAAGGTACCGAAGAAATTGTTCAAAGGTGGAAATATTCACCCAGCAAGCAGAAGATCTATCAAACAAACTGGGACAGAGAGCTTACCCTAAAAAAGTGATCAACAGAGCACGTAAGAGAGCTCGTAACATGCCGAGGGAAGTCCTCTTAGAAAGGAATGTCAGACAATATGAAGAATGTCTGCCTGTGGTAATGACCTATGACCCCTTAGCATCAAGCATCAGACAGATAATGCGTAAGCATTGGCCATTGTTGTCGACTGCAAGTTTTAAAATGCCTGACCCCAGATTTGCGTTCAGAAGGGCGTGTAATTTAAAAGATAAGTTGGTACATACGCGCCCCCTGAGAAAACCCAACACAACACTACCAGGTGGACATTATCCATGTGGAAGTTGCTCGGTTTGTACTCTGACCGAAAAAACCAATGAGGTACAGTTGAGGAACGGGAAAACATGGTATTTAAACAAGTTTTCCAACTGTAACACGACAAATGTAATATACAGACTCACGTGCCAGTGCGGGCTGTATTACATTGGGTTATCCTCAAGGAAGATTAAGATCCGCATTCAAGAGCATTTAAGCACCATAAAAGCAGGCAAACTTACAACGCGTTTGATACAGCATTTTGTTGAACAGAAACATGATCTGAGAGCACTCAAGTGGGTGGTGTTGCAGAGAGTAGTGGCTGACAGTGACTGTATCGACAGAATACTTGCTACAAAAGATGCCCAGTGGATTTTTTCCGAGAAGGCTGAGGAGCAGGGATTGAATGATTCTATAGAATGGAACAAAGTGAGTCGCTAGGACGATTTTTAGTATCTGGGCCCCTAGCGCTCATGCAATTTGGTAAAAGGAAATACCGCTCCTTTGTTTTGGTGATGATCACCCTTGCTGACACTTATGTCTCAAATTTGTGAACTAATGGCAACAATATAAAGGATGATGAAAATGAAAAGTTTAGCCAGATGGACATGGGCTGAATGGATACTGTCCCTGGTTTTACGAAATTAAAATTTGGTGAGGAAATTGGTGAGGTAGTTGCCCCATAAAAGTGAATAAATTAGTAAAAGAAGTGGGGGGGATTGTAAGAATGGAGTCCCTGACTTACAGCAAGAGGTTCAACACCTGACTGAATTCGTAAAGTGGGGTATTGACTAGGGATGGCAACCATAGTGGTAATGTTCATGGACAGCGATAGTATCTATTGGCTGTGATTTATGGACTCTGGAGGTTGTGCACGAGCTAGTTTAAATGTTGTGAATTGGGAAGGAAACCCATTACAAAATGGCGTCTGCATTAGAGTCAAGACCGGACAGCCCTGACGACACGTGAACACGGGATAACGCTAACATACGTAGAGCGTAATGCGCGGTCCTTTTAAATACGTCCAGGTTCCGCGTCAATTGAAGGCTGGAACGTGACAAGGCGAGTGCAGCTGATAGACGCTGTAAGGAGTAGGGACCCGGTTCGGGTGACGGGGATGCTGACAATCGTTGGAATAGACATAGACACAGTGGCTGGATGTGATGAATGGGAGTCCGACTGACCGCAGGCGGGAGGCGAGGTGATCAGATAATAAGCTGGTTACTTGGAGATGGGACCAAATCCCCTGAGTTGTAGTAGACGGGGAGGTCAGATAATCGGGTGCGAGCGAGGGGGCTTGTAGAAACACCGATTTCTGACTTCTATTTGATGGAATGGATTTTAGTACATAGAAGTCGGATTGATACATACGGCGGGATATGAACACGACTACTGACGGTGTGTGTTTTTACAGGTACCACGAAAAGCAACAGAAGTGCTTTATGAGAGTGAAGGTTCTGAAGTTGAGAACTCCTGTTTGGCATGGTATTGGCCGGTATGAATGCCCTCGGCCCTACATGGTAATTGGGACTATATGTGGGGAAGAGTAGATAATGGGAAGCTCTGAGCCACTTGATCAGTGAGATAACAAGGAATTGTTTTTATTATATTTTATTGTGCATTAGTGAATCCGCAGTACAGGGTTTCTGTCCAGTAAGGTGAATGACACACCTCGTGCCCTGATGAATTTGCCGCGACTGTGCTTTGGCAATGAAACATGTTGGCCCACTTTGACAAGGCTTGCAACATGCAGTGCTTTTACTTTGAGTAAGCTCGCAAATACGAATAAAGAGGGCTGGTTAAACTGTGAGTCTTATCTCAATTTTATTTTAAGAACACTCTGTTCTTCACATATTACACAGGGTATTATATGTTGTAGTACGTTAAAAATCTTTTCTACTCTGTCTATTCTCCTACTGGACACTATTTACACTTTTCAGTTTTTCTAAGTGAGTAGATAACCGATGATGATACACGTGGGCATGTTGGCGAGAACCTGCTGGTAGCCTCCCTGGTGTTGCGTACGTGAGGTATCTACTCACTCTTTCACTTATTTTCAAGTATCCCTCACTCTTAGACTAGGAGGAGGGTGGTTTTCTAGCGGATTCAAGTCACATAAGTTCCTTGTTTTTAAGAAAATTGAACAGAATGAGGGTGGCAGGTTGTAGCTTATACTGGACCAATGGCCAGGAATAATTGGGTGGAAAGGCTTCCCCACTTCACTAGCTACCCCACTATAAACATTGTGTACCCTCTGTGAAATCCAGGCTTGTGTTATATTGTTGGTTACTTGAGTGGAGGGCAGCCTGGATGTTTACCCTCTAATGCTCCTGTTTGTGAAGAGTACTGATACACACAGACCAAGAGACGTGGTGCATTGTAATGGTTGCTTATATAGTACTTTGAGAAGGCTGTACGAAAGTGATAGATCTAACAACAGAGTGGAAAGGGAATAAGAGAGAGGGAGTGAGGAATCTGCCTTTTGAATTATATGATTTTGCTCAAAAGAGAGCAATAGGTGGTAGGCATTTGCTTGTCAGAAAAAGCAGAAGAGTATAATAGGCTGCATTATGAGGGAAACTAGAGTCAAGAAGGCAGGAGGTATAAACCAAGGAGGAGAAAACAACAGTGCGAGGGACAGTGGCCCTACCACATGCTTACAAATGGGAAAACTGTTAGAGAGATGTGTATGATGAGCACTAATTGGAAAACACAGACTAAAGCATAAGCAACAAACACATTTTTGACCTACAGTCCCATACAACAAAAATAGTCAGCCAACAACAGCCACAATTTGCTATTAATATTTATTTTGGTTTTCAGGAGAATCCCAAAGTCTCCTGTAAAATAGCATTTTAATTATAAACAGTCTAAATACTCCAATAAGTATTGTGATGTATCATCTTCCACAGCCACAGACAAAGCTCCTATGGTAGAATCCTCAAAGTTGCCTTAAAACGTTTTGACCAGGGTTGCTGATCATACATCCTGTCTGTGCACCACTGCACATTAATATTCCCAAAAGCTCCTTGTGGAAAACCTGACAATCCTGCCTCACCCTGTAAAACTGTCACTTAAAGCGGGGGCAGAGCTTGCCTGGTCTCAAGATGGCAGCAAAGTGAGAAAGCTCAGAGGAGCCATTCGAATATCCGTAAGGAATCCTGCGTCCGAGAACCTTAAACTGTCCCCGCTTGTAGCCATGAAGAAGCAGAGTATGCGCCCTGCTGAACGAGCCGAGTGAGAGGCTCCCCCGTCGAGCAGAACTCGGGAAAAGACGGAGGCGCGGTGAGAGACGGACTGAGGCCTAACTGCGGCCTAACGCGCACGTACGTGGAGCTGAGTGTTGAGTGGCGCCCACCGTGTCGGAAACTAGCCTAGGTCCTGGCGGCCTGCACTAATATCGGCCGGAGGAGGTCCGGTGAGTAAGCTGCGGCGAATAACCCACCCGCTGCTGGTACTAGAGATCAGAGGAGATACTTGCGCGTAGCTAAACAGCCTGAGAGGTGCTGACTGGCCTTACTGGAGGCGCGGAGGGACCCCACGGCCCTGGTCTAGAACGGAGGTAGGAGGCGAATTGAACAGCGATTGAGAGCAGCGGAGGCTCAATGCATTGACGGCAGGGGGCGGCGAGCTTAGAACCGCGCCTGCTATCGCACGCGGATCTGATAAGGATTGGGGGCTACTGGGTCCAAGAGCCTAGCAGCGCATGACGCAGACATCAGGAGAAGCCCCCCCACTGCAAAACCGGGGAAATATCCGCTGACAACTGGGAGAGCTGAGTAGAGCAGTGTGGTGAAACAGAGAGCATAGACGCTCAGAAAATATTGAACAAAACAGAGACGTACACAATCGAAGTGCTGCCAGAGAGTGTAAGGAAGGGATTTAAACCATGCTGCTAGACCTCAGAAGAGATATTGGCTAACCTTAAATAGCAGCGTAATCCTGAAGCAGGAGACTGTGGCATAGAGCCCACTTCGTCCATTGCTGAATCAGCCTGATAGAGGAGCCCCCTGCGGGCGTTCAGCTGAAAGTGCTTGTGAGGAGTCATGCGCTAACAGGGAGCGGGTAATACAAGTACAGATTGCCCTTGCAAACTCACGACAAGTCTGACAGCGAAAGTGAGCAAATACGCCCGGAGTCAGAGAAGTGTGAGACAATGGCAAGGTGGACAAGATGCAACCAAAGCTCCAATTCGAACAGCGTAAATCGTGGATGAGAGACGCCGAAGGGGAGCAGGTAGCCGACAAACCAAATGATACGGAAGAGGAAAATGCAGGAGATATACAACAAATTCTCGCTGGGATGCAAAAAAGCTTAACTACTATTGATGGCAAGATAGACTCGTTAGCTTACCGCATGGACCGAATGACTGAACGATTAGATAAACAGGCCGAACGATTAGACATGACGGAGAGAAGAGTGGCTGAGGTAGAGGAAGCCCAAACAGAAACGGACACAGCACAAAAACAAATGGGGAAACTCCTAAGTGTGCTACAAGACAAGACGGAGGATTTGGAAGCAAGGTCTAGAAGAAGTAATATCCGAATTACTGGCCTTCCGGAATCCACCCATATGGGCAACATGGAGGTATACACTGAGAAGTTGCTAATATCGCTTATGGGCAGGGAAACCTTCTCAGATATGTTCGTGGTGGAGCGTGCTCACCAGTCACTGGGCCCGAGACCCCCGCTGGGTGCCCCTCCGAGATAGAGATGCGGCACTGAGAGCAGCCAGAGACAAGCGGGATTTGCAGCACGAAGGCGCCAAGATCTCACTCTTCCCGGACTTCGCCATTGGGGTGCAAGAGGCACGGAGGCAATTTGCTCCAATGAAGAGACAGCTACGGGAACAGAACCTGGAGTATGCCATGTTATATCCAGCCAGACTACGTGTCACCATGAACGGGAAAGCAAGGATTTTCACGGATCCCAAAGTACTGCAGAAAACACTCAAGGATTACGCCAAAGCTGGGAAGAGTAATATAAGCACAGAGTCACAAGATGGAGAGAAGAGCGCCAATCTAGAGGAACAGGACTAGTGGGCCAGCAAACCAATATGCAATGACATCTCTGACACAAACAGGGAAGTGAAAATTGTAATAATACTTGTTTTACTAAAAAGATGGATATGTAATTAACAAAGCGTTCTATCTGTATGTACACTGAAGTCAGAAGCAGGGTCACAGAGAGCAGTCATAGCTTTACGGGATACGAGGTTGGAGGGGACTAAAAATTGAAGAAGGCACTTTAGTGTTAAACATTAACTAGAGGATGTGCATAGATTGTTGTGATGATGGCAAGACTACTGAAGTAACGCAGTGGGATTGATACGGGCGAGCCGGCAACATCCGCCCACGTGTGTTTCCCACTACTGGACGGAAAGTCAATGCTGTTATTTAGATTTGGATTACATAGTTAATGTAGATTGTATAACACAGGTCATAGGGGGGTTAGTGGAAAATCGACTATGCCAAGTTGGGTGAGCATAGCATGGGAGGGGGTGGAGAGAAGGGGGGACTGTTTATTAGTGATCACAATGCATAATTGGTGCCTGCATAGTATGCGAAAAACAAGTCTGGATCAGATAGGAAGGGGGATCACCTGGTTCCATCTAAGCGAAGCAAAATCAATCAAGTAAACTAGACATGGCACAGAAGCAGAGCGGTAGTGTAAAACTGCTGACATGGAATATACGAGGCCTGAACGACTTCAGGAAGATTAGGAAAGTGTCTTCATACTTCACTAGGCATGGTATTGATATAGCACTACTGCAAGAGACGCATCTGCCCACTCATAGTAAAATGCTAACATGCAGAAGGTTACATGGCTCCTTTCATGCGGCAGGGTTCACCACTCACGCAAGGGGAGTACTAACATGGGTGGGTCCGAAGTCCGGGATCACGCTGGAAGCATTAGAAACTGATCAGGAGGGAAGATTTGCTATCTCTAGATGCAGAGGGCGAGGGTTAGCTATGATAACGGTGAATTTCTATGGCCCTAATTATGATCACCCACAATTTTACACAGATCTTATGGAGAGGATTAGTAAATATAAAGCACTGCCATTGCTTTGGGGAGGGGATTTCAATTGTGTAATGGACCCGACACGAGACCGCTCGGGAGGTCCACCACGTCGCCCCACGGCAACCGCCAGGACCATTATGGATGCGGCGACACGCTTGGACATGGTAGATGTCTGGCGGACGCGCTCACCAGACCAGGGGGCCTTTACCCACTATTCAGCCCCGCATGATCTGCATACCAGGATTGATTACTGGTTCGCCTCAAGGACCCTAAACACCCTGGTTTGGGCATGTGAGGTTCATCCCCGTTCCTATTCAGATCATTCCCCGATAGGCTTGACAGTGGAGTGCCCACGGAAAACAATTGCTCGCTTCACTTGGAGGTTCCCACCATATTCATTACTAGACGATGTCTTTAGGACAGAGATGTTAGAGGTTATTGAGGACTTCTTTGACTTAAATATTGGCACAGTAGATAAGTTCTTGACGGTATGGTAAACTTTCAAGGTATATATACGAGGTATAGCCATGGCCAAGCACTCGAGCGTCCTAAAAGCAATTAGAGGACGATTAGAAAGTCTTGAAGATCGCTTGAGAGAGATAGAGAGTAGAATTCTAGCGGGGGAAGGAGACAGAGCAGTGGAAGAATTAAAGACTACCTTGGAGGAGTATCACGACATCACAGATGATGAAGGGAAACATTTGGGGAAATAGGCCACAGCACGAATAGATGGGGGGGGAGAAAGACCGGGTGCGGTATTGGCGGCCATTCTAAGGATCAAACGTGATGGGACTGGGGTAACTAAAATATGCGCTGAGGGAGGGGAAATGTTGAGAGACCCTGCCGACATAGCTAACAGATTCAACCAGTATTACTCGAAATTATATAACTCTAGAGCCACCGTCGAGGAGGAAGAGATATTTAGAATATATAAAACTTCCATGGCCGACTGACGAATATAGAGAGTATCTAATGAGACCACTAGACGCTAACGAAATACTGACATTGCTAAAAACTATGCGGGCAGGAAGCACTCCAGGGCAAGATGGGCTGACGGTCTCTTTTTATAAAACATTCAAAGACCAACTAATCCCGCATTTAATATCACTCTTTGAAAAGATGAGCGAGGAAGGACAGTTGCCATCCTCAATAAGGGAAGCCTTGATGTCACTATTTTAAAGCCTGGAAAGTCATCCAACGAATGTTCATCATATAGACCGCTCTCTCTCCTCAATGTTGATACGAAGCTGTTTGCAAAAATCTTAGCAAACCGCATGGCACCCTTCGTGTCGAAGCTGGTTGATCCAGAAAAGGCAGGATTCGTGCCGGGGTGCAGCTTGACATATAATCTGAGGACAGTGTTCAGGGCCATACAGCACATCAGGCCAGAGACTAAGGCAACAGCAGTATTTTTAGACGTAGAGAAGGCATTCGACTCAGTAGAGTGGGCATTTATGAGACAGGTGTTGAGGAAAATGGGATTAGGTGACATATTTTTGCAATTGATAGGAGTCCTGTATAACATGCCTTCAGCCAGAGTTTGGATTAGAGATATGGTAACTGCCCCCATTAAGATAACTAGAGGCACACGACAGGGATGCCCTCTCTCGCCGCTATTATATGATTTGGTGGCAGAACCCTTGGCGTGTGCTCTCCAGGAATACCGCAATCATAGAGGGATAAGGTTTCCAGGTTACAACATAATTATATCCACTTACGCTGATGACACACTTCTGTATATAAGAGACCCGGAAACCAATTTGTCATCAGTGCTCTGAGAGGTAATCAGATATGGAGAGCTGTCTGGGCTTAAGGTAAATTGGACCAAGTCAATTATCTTTCCACTGACCCCAGCAGTGGTACCTATTGAACTTGATTACCCATTACAATGGACTACGAAGCCGGTGAGGTATCTGGGTGTAAAAGTGCACACTGATTCCGAAGTATTATTTATAGAAAACTATGGGACGGCGGTAGTTAAACTGGAGGAGGATATAGAGCGGTGGATACGCTTACCCCTGTCTTTGATGGGACAAGTGACCCTCATGAAAATACTTCCAAGGTTTTTATTTTTATTCACAAATATCCCGATGGTTCTCCCAGGACACTTTTTCAAAAAAGTTGAACCTCTATTGGTCAGACTGGCCTGGGCGGGCAAGCAAGCCAGAGTCAAGAGGGAGGCGCTCACGTTGCCGTATTCCATGGGGGGATTGGGTGCCCCTGACCTCGACCTATATTACAGATCTGCACAAAGTTCTCACGCACACCACTGGATACATGAAACACCGGGACTTCCTCACTTGCAGATAGAAAAAATAGTGGTGGCTCCCTCCGCACTCCCGGCAATACTAATCCAAGCTCCCATAAGAAGAACAGGAGTATTAGACTCAATGAATGCTACCGCACATGCCTGGCACTGTCTACTTAAGCAGCAGCCAGGAGCCATAATATACTCCCCTCTCACCCCAATAGACTGGTGTAGCTGGCTACCAATATGTAGGGAAAAGGGAGTTATTCAGGCCCTAAAGTCAATGAACATTAACACCATTGGAGACCTGTTTGCGGAAGGTAGGGCGCGTGGGTGGGACGAGATTGAAGCGGGAGGGCACGCAAGTACAGCACTGACACGATTCATTTTCATAGAGTGAGACACGCACTAAAAGAGATGTTAGGAGAAGAGATGGTGGAACCGCCGGAAATGGCATCCTGGTCTTACATACTTCGCACAACTTCGCCCACAAAGGTAGTCTCTAACATATATAGCATCACATTGGACTACCGTAAAAACTATTACACTAAAGCCAGACGGGAGTGGCAGAGTGAAATTGGGGAGAATATAGATGACGGAGTCTGGAGATACTGTTACGAGACTACGAAGAGAGTCTCGCTAAATGGGTGACATAGGTTAATCCAATTTAAATTCCTCAACAGGGTTTATTATACCCCAGAACGTTTGCACCGATATGGGCTGCGGGACACAGCAGAGTGTGAAAGATGTAAAGCTACCCCGGTGGGGTTCCTACACTTGGCCTGGCTTTGTCCGGAGATAGCCCACTATTGGCAACTAATATTCAGGAAATTAGGTGAAATAATTGGAATGACGCTAACCCCGGAACCAATGCTCGCACTGCTGGGCTACTCAAAGCGTCTGCCGAAAGAGGTTAGAGGCCCAGTGGATATGGGACTACTGCTAGCAAAACGCTGGGTTGCGATGAGCTGCTCCAGAAGCCCGGTCCCCACTATAGCCAGCTGGGATAAAGATATGGTGTGCTGTAATACACAAACAGAACTATTTAGCAAACTTCTTCCACCTCAGAGTCGACCCAAAAACTTTTGGTGCTTGTATCGCAGTTATGAAACAACCAGAGAGGCGATAGCACCCGACCCATAGGACTGGAATTGATGAATGTATTTAAAAACGGAATAAGGCATAGATGATTGTAAGACGTATTGCTATGATGAAGGATATGTCAGCAAAAGACTATAAGACATGAGCTTGAGGGCAGGTTTAGGTAGCAGCGCAGACGTTGCATGGGTTTTTGTGATAAGATGTATAAAGATGCATGTGAGACTTTCAGACTTGTAATATTGCATAAATGTTTAAGATAGGCAGATTGCTGGTAACATCTGTACCATTGTTGGAATGCTGATGTGATCACTTTTATTTATGTTTTTTCAGAGTAATGACAAGCAGACAGTTTTCTCTGTTTTAATTGATATGTATGTTTAAGTTTCAAACTAATAAACAGATTTTTTTTAAACTGTCACTTAAAATAATATCAAGTTTTAACTAAGCATGCTTTAAAAGACATAATTTGTCACACATTTTCACCAAAAATCCTCCGGGAACTGTATACTATAATCAAAAAATGCAAATAAGAATACATAGTCTGCCTTGAAATAGAAGTACAGCAGAATTGTTTTCAAAAATGTTAAGTCAATACAACCTGCTTGGAACCTTTTCTTGATGTTGCCATTACCGGGGCCACACCCCCCCAACCAAATATTTCTGGCTACTGGCCTGTGTGTGCATTAAGGTTATGCCAGCAGCAGCACCCATCTCAATTTGCTCTAGCCTTGTCCTTGTCCCTGCCTGTTAATTTCTGTCTGATTTACCAGTTTAAAGTGGTTTTAGTCCTTCGTTAGCATATGACGGGCAATGTTTTTAACCCTCCTTTAGCCCCCTTCCGTGCCATCCCTTCACCCTCTGACCCCTGCTGGCACACATCAACAAAACCATCATCTGTGTGAGGCAGCTAAGCTATCAGTGATTTAGGTAAACTGGCGGAGGTCCGGGGAAGATTGTGTTCAGGGGAAAGTCCCTGATCATCCAGGTACTGACCAGTGAACACAAAAGGGACCCCCTGCTGCCGGTGGGTTAATTCACTACCGCCAGCAAGGGCGCCAAATTTCTCTCCGCTCACGCCAGGTCGCCATCTGAGCAAAGGCCGGCTTTGCTGGAGGGTATGTAGTGACCTCCCTGTGGATGGGCCCTGGTGTTGCCCATCACACCTGAATGGTGCACTGAAGGGGGTTCGTGTTTTTGAGGCTTCTGCTGCAGTGGAGCTCCCCTAGGGCGATGGACCTGTTTGGACAACTCGGTTGGGGACGGTGCCCCGCCTTCTTTGGAATGACTTTGATGGACCTATTTCCACAGAGGCTCTGGCTTGGGGACCTGGTACTGTGACCACATCTCAGCCTGGGTTACCATCTCCACCTAGCCCCACAGCATAACGGCATGCACCCGCCCTGTTGGGTAATTGAGTATTCAAATAGTGAAAGATAAGGCCACGAGAGGAGCCCAGCAGACCAAGATCTAACAATTTGCTGTGGCTGCCCCAGCTGGGATCGGCACAGGGGCAGTCTTGGAGGCTCAGGGGTGGGCCATTTTAGGCACAGGATCCCATAGGCGCACAGATATCCGCTGTCATCGAATGGGTGTCTTATGGCTCCCCGTTGACAGGAGGATCACCTTCAAACTCCTCACCCACGCACACAAGGCACTCCACAAAACTGGCCCAGCCTACCTCAACAGACGACTCTTCTTCTACGTCCCCAACCGCCAGCTCCGCTCCGCCGACCTCTCCCTCGCCACCATCCCCGCATTCGAAGAACAACCACAGGCGGCAGATCCTTCTCACACCTCGCCGCCAAGACCTGGAACACCCTTCCACTAAGCCTACGAAAGACCCAAGACCTGCTGACCTTCAGGAGGCTACTCAAGACCTGGCTGTTCGACCAGTAGCAGCATCCCCCCCTTCCCTCTCCCCAGCGCCTTGAGACCCTCGCGGGTAAGTAGTGCGCTCTACAAATTCTGTGATTGATTGAGGAGTTATTCCCATGGCTTGACAATGCTCCTTTTTATATTGCGACAAGTAGCGGGGCCTGGGAATGGGCAGTCAGACATGTCATGCAGCTGGGTCTGGTGACATAGTGGACTAATGTGTCCACTGTAGGGGCCATTTGTTCGACCTCATGGTCACATGTTCAAATCTCGGTGGGATTCACTCAGCCTTTCAGCCTTTTGAAGTCGATAAAATGAGTACCATTGAGTTGGGTAACAATAAACATCTGTTATTCAGCATAAAGATACCCTTCTGAGTGAACATGCACTTTACAAATACACCTTATGTTATGTTATGCTATGCAGCCCCCCCCCACGCTAAGCTTCTGATTATATGGTGGCTTAGACTCTTTCAACAAATACAAATATCGATTTCCATGCAATTATGGATTGAAGGGGATGACATACCCTGGGAGATCTGTATATTGATGGGAAATTTGTCACTTTTGACGATGCCCAACAGATTTTCCACTTTGGTCCGGCACAGTTTCTGCAGAATGCGAAAATGTCCAGGGTAATATGGGAGGTCTGGAAAGGTTTCCCCTAGAATTGATGGTAGATATGGGGACTGGTAGGGGTGTTATGTCACACCTGTATGAAGCGCTAAATCAGGATCGAAAAGGCAGACCCCCTTAGGACTCACGCCTTGTGGGAGGCTGATCATGCAGAGCCACTGACGGAGGCGAAGCGGACCAGGACTCGCGCACTCGTCTAAGGGGTAACGAGTAAAGCTCGTTTTAAGTTAGCACACTTCTATTACCTATATCGCACCTATCTCACACCCCAAAGACTACATACCATCTCTCCAACAAGATGGGAGTTATGCCCGAGGTGCAGTAAAGTCCTGGTGCCCTTGACGTGGAACTGTGACAAATTGGTTCCCTACTGGACAACAGTGGTACAGAGGCTTAAAGTGGTGGCAACGAAATCATTGGAACTGAACATTAGACACTGCTTACTGGGGGTCAGACCCACACCAAAACAAGGCCAAAAACTGAGATAGAGATTTGCAGCAGTGGGCCTACTCTTCACTAGGAGGTAGATAGCCATTTATTGGCTCTCCTCAGCTATAAGCCCGGCTTCACTCCTTGAGAAATGTCCTATGGTGGAACTACGGAGGCTCCGTCAGGTTAGACTTGATAAGATGCGGAACGAGACCTCAGCATCTGCGAGAAAATGATAGATGGATTCATGAACCATCAGGACGAACATCAGTCGATGTTGGTGGATAGTCCTGACAGCCCTCTCTCTGGTTGAGGGGAAAAATGGGATGTTCCCGATGGCGAAGCTGGACGAGAGACCTGCGGGGGTAGCTTTGACTCCCTGGGCGGTGATTATGAGGGGCCACTGGGTGCACATCGTACTGAACGCATGGGTTGTTTCTTTAAACTTGAGACTTGCACCTTTCAATTGTATTTAAATTCTGCCTCATGCGATGCACTTCTCAGTACCTGGGATCAACAGTTGTGGGCTGATTATTATGCAAGAGGACCGGAATCCTGTACTCAGCTGCAAGTCATGTTTTTGGTTCATTGTTGTTTAATAACTACAAAATGCTTTATAAAGTTTTTTTAAATATATTCAAATAAGTCATGAAAGGCAACTTACAAAAACAAAGGCCCTCATATGAGTCTGGCAGACAGGATACTCAAAGTACCATGTCTGCCAAACTCTCAATCCGCCTGCTTTGTTTTGATTCAGGTAGACTATCGTATTTCTGCCGGCGGAAACCATAGAGTGATGGCTCAATGGAGTTCAGGACGTCATTCTAGGTACCTCAGACCATCCTTCCTATTTAGAGCAGATGATCTGACATACTTTTTTCTGATCTGTTTGGGACTGAACGAAAAAATTTAAAAAGACCCCAGCACATTACAAAAACATGGAAAACATTACAAAACAGCCTCCCACTTTTGGAATTTGGTTTTTTTACTCAGAAACGTTTGCTGAGCAGCTTCATGAAACATGGAGGCTGCTCAGCAAACTTTCAATGCCTTCATAAAAGCCACCATGGCCTCCATCAGGAGACACAGATCTCTAAATACGGTGTGCAGTAGTTCACCAGTGTAGCGTAGGTTAATACCTCCACCGCTGGTGGATGGCGGGCCGCTCACAAGCCAAACCCTAAATGAGGGCCAAAGTTCTGAAATCCCAAAGATTTTTCCTGTAGCTCCCCCCAATTTCACCCGAAGTCTACAGAGGATCCTACCCAAATATGTATTCATTAATTCTTTCATTTGGACCTCTTTTCAGAACTTTGGCTCTGAGGCATTCCCAAGTATACCCACGTTATACTGACTATCCCCAGTGGTGGAAATCATGGGCCTGATCTACAGTTTGGTGGATGGACTGTTGCTAGAAATTGGGTTTCTGGTTGGCAGAGGTATGCACCCTTTTCAAGCAAGAACCACAATCCTGGTCATAGTAAGTCAAATACCCACCATAAATGAACCTGTGCTCACCCTCTGGTAGCTTGGCACAGAGCAGTCAGGCTTAAATTAGGAGGCAATGTATAAAGTATTTGTGCAACACTTCAAACAGTAAAACAGTGAAAGCACCACACAAAAAGATACCACACCCAGTTAGTAAATTGAGCCCAATTTATTGAACAAAACAAGACCAAAACGACAAACATCCAATAAGTATAACCGAGGTTATGAATTTTAAAAGATTAAGTTGAAATGTAGTGCTTAAAAGCATAAAGCGCCAACCGGGGCTATCTGGTTGCGTTAGATTGGGTCAAATCCAGAAGTTCAGTCTGACCGTGGTGGAGCGGGGGTTGGATACAGGGACCAACCTTGTCCCGCTGCAAAGTACCTTCTTTGCATCGTCAACGAAGATCCGACGTGTCATCGGCAATCCTTTGGATGTAGGCGATGCATCGGTTCCGAGCAGCACAAAGTCAGAAATGCATTAAAGCTGTAGGTGATGCGCCGCACTGACGGCGAACCACTTTACTCCATCCTTGCAGCAGCTGCGATGCGTTGTCATTGAAGGAGATGCATCGGTTCCGAGTGGCGCAACGACGATGATGTGCAGATTTTGGCAGTTGCAGCACTTTATACCCACTTCCAAGGGCCCAGGACTGGATTGGCACCACTCGGCAGGGCAAGACTCTCAGATGGCAGAGTCCAGGTGCTGGTGATAGATGGGTTGGGTGTCTTTAATGTCCCGAGTCTCCTAACAGGAGACAAGCCAGCAAGCCCTTGGAGTCACTTTGGTATAGGGTTGGAGAGATGCAGGTCCCGACCTTCTCACTCCCAGGCAAGAGAGCAGCATGAAGCAGGTCAGCCCAAAGCAGGAGTCCACCTGAATAGCTGTCTAGTCTTTCCACAAGCAGGACACGTGTGCGGAAGGAGCCGCTGCGCGTCAGTTGAAAAGGGAAACCCGAGACACACATCGGTAAGATGTGGTCTCCAGGGATTCGAATTAGGCACAAAGGCCGAGGTCGGCCTTGACGAAGTAAGTAAGCAGGGCGGCCTCGTGTGGCATATCTCCTGATAGCCACGAATGGAGGTACTCAGCCTCCTACCTTCGCGTTTTTCATCCTGGCCACTGAATGCTGGTTACTATTGCCTGACGATTCAATGTTCCATCTTTTCATTTACATAGGGTTTGACTACAGGCCCCCTCCTCCCTGGCAAGACCATGACGCTCTAGTACGGCATTGTAAATGTACATAATATGTTGTCCGTGTGTTTGTTTGTCTGACACCAATTGAGTTGAGACATCTTTACAATCACTGTGTGAATGCAACAATGGTGGGCAGAGTGGACAGAGTGATCACGTTTTGTAGGTTTATTAAGCACCTTCACAGCAGGGTGTTTCACATCATTGCGTGTTTGCATAATCCAAGGTTTGTCAGCCAAGGCTGATGAGCCTTCTGTTTTTAAATTCTCCACTATTCTTTTTGTTTCAGATACGGAATGACGATATCAGTTACCATACGTATAATAGGGGTATGCGTATGGCATGCTATCCATTGTGTCCTTATTAGAGGATTTTGAGGAGTGGTAGCAATAGGCATAGGTTTCCTATAGGTCCTGATGAAGAGCCAATAGGGGAAAGGCTCGAAACATGTTGACCGATCAATTCTGAAGAGAACGGACTCATTATAGTCTACTCCTTCAGACACAACCCCTGATTTTGACCTTACCGGCTAGAGGCGGGAATAAAACAATAGTCCTACGAGTCAGGTATTTTTAACCTACCAGCACTTAATTTCCACTCCCTTCACCTATACTGTCTTTATCATAGACTCCATCTAAAAAGTGCTCCCGCATAACCGTTTGGTCGCAGCTCGCCTCAATCCGCAGCGGATTGGGATGAACCCCAATGATGAACCATGCCACCAAGGGGCAACCCTGGTGGGTGAGGGGTCTCTAGGAAAAACTATCTTTTCCTATTAACAATCTCTGTGGAGATCTATTGCTTCTTTGTACACTCTTCCCCAGGCTGGGTTTCTTTCGATTCTATCGATTTTTTTTAATACAGGCTTTGTTGCAGCACAGCAGTCCTTCTTTCTGACAAAGTATCCACAGGTCCAGAAGTGTACTGAGTTTGTGGTGTCAGAGGTCCACTACCTATACTCAGTTGTCCCTTGGAAGTGGGGGAGACTTCAAAGAGAGGCCTTTGAAGTGCACAGAGTCCCTGTCTTTCCTGCCCTGGCTCTAGACTCACTACAGGGGGGTATGCAGCCTATTCAGGTGTGTCAGCTCCTCCCTCCCATCCTGCCCAGGATGGTTCATCAGGACATGGATGGCCCATCAGTCACATCTAAGCTCCCTTTGTGTGTAGCTGTCTAAAGAGAATGCATAAAGCCCAGCTGTCACCCACCCCAGGCATGTATTCAGAGACAGGCAGAAGGCACCAAATGGCAAAAGAAGAAAATGCCAACTTTCTAAAAGTCAAAGTTACTAATCACAGCTTTCGCGCACTCAGGTTAAACTAGTTCTCTAATTATACCCAATATTCATTAGTTTTCTAACTTGGTGTGCACTACCTGAAGTGGTTCCACCCTGCCACCAATTCAAATAGAAGATACAAACTAGAGCGTAATGTTCTAGACAGGATGTGCACTACCTCAAAACACTCCTATGTGCGTGTATATAAACAATACATAAAAATCTTTTGAGACATTTTTTTTAACATGAAAAAACAGTGTTATTCATAAATTCACAATATTCCCAGAAACCATAAGTATTCAAAACATATATGCATAAGTCTTCAACCAAAACCGTCTTGATGATAGACTTCTTTCGTCCATACATATACTATGAATCCAAATCAGAATGCGAATTTCAAAGGACCGTTTATTCAAATCATAAACAGTAAGGTGCAGTTTGCTCCACAATCTCAATGCATTTCGGGTGTAACCAACACCCTTCTTCAGGGGATATCTAATTCCAATCCAATGGCGGTAAATAACCAGAGCGTCTTCCTCTTCTAATTCGTGTCCAGCTGGACATGAGTTAGAAGAGGAAGACGCGCCGCATATTAAACTATCATCACCCTCGCAGCTGCGTTGGGAAGAGCCAAACACTTTGAGAACTTTTTACCGTTACCGCACCAGCAGTATTGAACTGACTTGATATGTGCATTGATCAATAAAGTCCAGTTATTTGCGGCGCTTTTGAACGCTGGGTTGTTTTTGACATATTCCGACGGACCTGTTTCAGCTCTGGTTATTTACCGCCATTGGATTGGAATTAGATATCCCCTGAAGAAGGGTGTTGGTTACACCCGAAATGCATTGGGATTGTGGAGCAAACTGCACCTTACTGTTTATGATTTGAATAAACGGTCCTTTGAAATTCGCATTCTGATTTGGATTCATAGTATATGTATGGACGAAAGAAGTCTATCATCAAGACGGTTTTGGTTGAAGACTTATGCATATATGTTTGAATACTTATGGTTTCTGGGAACATTGTGAATTTATGAATAACACTGTTTTTTCATGTTAAAAAAATGTCTCAAAAGATTTTTATGTATTGTTTATATACACTCACATAGGAGTGTTTTGAGGTAGTGCACATCCTGTCTAGAACATTACGCTCTAGTTTGTATCTTCAACTTTCTAAAAGTGCCATTTCCAAAATTACAATTTAAAATCTAACTTCACCTTAAGTTGGGATTTTAAATTGTGATTTTAGAGACACCAAACTTGGGGGTCTCATCCCTTCCCAATCAGAAATGGCACTAATAATATGCAATATGGTAATCCCAATGTTAACCTATGGGAGAGATAGGTCTTGTAGTAGATAAAAAGAAAAATGTAAGAGCTTTTTACTACTAGGGAAGGTAAAACTTAAAAGTGCAAGCCCTACTTTTTAGATACACTGCACCATGCCCTTGAGCTGTCCAGGGCCTACCTTAGGGGTGACTTATATGCATTAAAAAGGAAGGTTTGGGCCTGGCAAGAGGGTTAACTTGCCAGGTAGTAGTGGTAGTTTAAAACTGCACACACAGGCTCTGCAATGGCAAGCCTGAGACATGTTTAAAGGGTTACTTAAGTGTGTGGACAATCAGTGCTGCAGGCCCACGAGTAGCATTTAATTTACAGCCCCTGGCAGGAGAACAGGATGCAGCAGGGCAGCCTAGAAAGACAAGAGCACAGCAGGGAAAGAGTCCAGCAAAGCAGCAGTCCAGCAGCAGACAGCAGCACAGAAGTCCTTCTTCGTGGCAGAGTCGTCACAGGTCCAGAAGTTTACTAACATCATGGTGTCTGAGGTCCAGTACTTATACCAAGTTGTGCCTTTGAAGTGGGGGAGATTTCAAAGAAAGCTTTGAAGCACACAGCCGTCCTCCCATCCTGCCCTGGCTCCAGAATCACTACAGGCCTTTGTGTGCGGACAGGACACAGCCTATTCAGGAGTAAGTGTGAGGCTGTGCCCAGCACTTCCCTCCCATCTCCCAGGAAGGCTCCCTCCTATCATCGAGGAAGGCACACCTAAGCTCCTTTTGTGTAGGGGTGGATGGTAAACTCCATTCCGCCGGCGGAGTTCACAGAGTTCTGCTACTCTGCGCTCCGCTTGGAGCGTGGAGTTCGGCAAAAACTATGCCAACCACTGCATAGCGGAGTTTACCGGCACTCAACCTATTATATTTATGAATATGGTGTGAACATCACATTTTTACCCAACTCCATCTTTGTGTGGGCTGTCCTCATTTCGGGCCAGTATTTTTTCACATGTTGCAAGTTATTTCCTCCACTGGCGTTACTTACTTCTGGGCAATGTGTGATCCTGGGTCACAGTCTTTTTGTGTGCTGCTGTAGTCGTATGAGTCTTGCTCGTTACAATTTGCTTCAGAAGCGCCCCCTCTAGTACTACCATACTGTTTCACGAATAGGGTTGAGGGTGGTGCCTCAGGGCCTTTCTTTGTCCACGCCCTAATGTTCTCTAGTGATTATGTGTGCAAGAGTCTAACATATCGATTCACTCCAAAGTGAACGCTGCACTCCGCCTTGAGACATTACCCAAAATGAGGCATTTGTATAGGTACACAAATGTAGGTGTGAATGTTTTTTGGTGTTAACTGTTGTTGCCCGATGTCCTTTGGCTCGTGGGGGACTGTTCCAAGCTTCTCTGGTTGACGGGTGTAATTGTCCACTAACTGGTGTAGTTGTAGTTTTACATTTTCCCCTTATTGACGTACAGCTACGTTTAATAACGTGGAACGTGATGTCAACAGACGGCCTATCTCACACCTGACATGGCATAATGTGCGCGCTATGGATCCTGCCCAAAAAATGGGTAACTCGAAGTACCACAATGCAAAGAAGAAACTAGAACTGCAACCATCTCGATTTGCCCT
Organism: Calotriton arnoldi; assembly: GCA_963921515.1. Taxonomy (NCBI): domain Eukaryota; kingdom Metazoa; phylum Chordata; class Amphibia; order Caudata; family Salamandridae; genus Calotriton; species Calotriton arnoldi. Next base: position 706,330 of record CAWUFW010008598.1, on the reverse strand, counting down.
TTGTACCTCGCTTAGCAGCGATTCATTTCAGTGTTTCAGCCCCAATATATACATTACAATGCAATGCGTAGCTGTAGATGGCAAATAAAAATGCATTTATAATTAAAGGCAGGTGCGTTGGTAGCGCAAGACACAAACAAATGACTTTGATGGAATATTAGCATTTATTTCGGGAAAATCAAGTATAATTCTTAACAGTTCCTCGCTGAAATACGCTCATTTTAAAAGTATAAACATGTTTAATTGACTACCACTGTAAGATTTTTTTTAATGTAGCTCTCGTCCTCACTCATCATATTTTTATAAGGTGCTAAACTAAGGCGCATCACATCGTATTTTTATAAAGTGGTAAACTAAACCGAATCGGGATTCACAGCGCTTAAGTAAACAGAGTCGGTACCAGGTTTACCTACTACCCAAACAATTCATCAACAGGCAGCGTCAATCTCGTTTCTCTCTGACCTCAATTATAATTTTATACATTTGAGACACTGTAACTTCATTGGACACGATGCGCCATAGGCTACTTAAGTACATATCTCTTTAAATACAGCATGGAAAGAAACTTTTCATGAATTGCAGGCAACACGTGAAAGAGATAAAGGAAACGGCAGTCTGGCAAGGTGTCAGTCAGTATATCACTTTAGTTTTTCAAAAACGTATATTTACTCACACCACTGATGCTCCTGCGGAAAGCAGCCTCTGTTCTGCTCATGCATGCCAAATGCAGCTGAACGGAAACACTCAGTCGCCTGCTCAGGAGAGTGCCGTACTGCGCTGGGGAAGGGGGTCAGCCTGCACGGAGATGCCTGCGGTAGGATCGGGATGCTCTCACTTGCTTGAAATTTTTTTACCTCTGAGCCTGCACTTGGAGGTGCAGTTCATTGGACAACAACCCCAAAAGATGTTTTGAGCCAGTGGATGCCCAGACAGTGTCCATGGGGTAACATGTAATGGGGCATGTTGAGGAGAGGAGTGCTTCAGTGAGGAAGATGATCACAATGTCATTAGGGAGGATAGGCCACATTGACAGCGCACAAATGGTCTAGGCGAACAGGGTGAAAATCTAAATGAAGACACTGGCAACTGATTTTCCCTGGCATGCTCATAAGCACCGGGCAAAGGAGAAATGTGGCACTGATTAATGCTACCGGACACTTTTTCGTTCCTCCTCTGATGTGTGCGGTGTCTCCTGTGAGGGTGGTGTTATAGATGCAGCTGCTGAGGGAGGCACACACACATCACGGGCGGAAGATGTGGAGCCCGTGCCTGCAGCAGCATTCATCTGTGCCAAAACATGAGGCTGCACAGCAGCGAGGAGGATCTGCTTGTTTTGCAACACAGCAGCAACGTCACGGTGATAGGCTGCCATGGAAGCCATGTGGGATTCCTGCTTCCACTCCATGGTCTCCAAGATTATTCTGATCGCCCCCAGCTCTTTGGCCACATTGCTGGTGCCACTTTGGCAGGGCAGTTGTTGATGCCTCTGCCCATGACATCAGTGATGTCAGCCAGGGACTGCTGGAGGCCACTGAGCAGAGAGTAGGTGCCTCTGATTGTGGCAGTGTTGTCCCTTTTGGGACTGAGGCACCCACAGTCTCCCTCTAGGGAGGCCACCAGGGTCTCCAATCCCTGCCCTCACCTGATCTGCCAACTCTCACTGCGGTCCATTGGAAGGTAATCTGTGGGTCCTCGGAGTCCAGGGGTCTGGATGGGATGGCAGGTGGTGCCTGTTGGTTGTTAGGCGGGGTGTCATGGTGAATGGTTGGTAGGTTGTCATCAACGCCATCATCACTGATGTCAGGAACTAGGTGCTGGCCAGGAGGTCAGGGTTCATCCTCTTCAATGAGATGGGGAAATGCTATTGGTAATGTCTTCTACATATTGACATCGTTGAAGCAGTTGACAAAGTGCATTACATTACACTTTCAGTTCCTCATTGATGCGTAGGGCAACTGTTACGCAAGTGTATGGATTGCAAATAGCACTGTATTTCCCTTTCAGATGACTAGATCCCTGCGTTGTCATCACTACCACTGTGTACCTACTCTGAATGGATGGGCCCTGTCATAGTAGTCAGATTTCAATCACTGTTGTTTATGCCATTTCATCGTGACCAGAGTTGGTTATCTGCAGGGTGTCACACATCGTTTTCGTCAGACCCATGTACTTATATGTGTACATGCCTCCTCTGGCTGTTCCCAATTTGGTCCTGGTAGCCGACTGACTGCCACACAGTGAGGGCACCCTGATCATACATTGACTCTCATGTGCCTAAGACACCTAGATTATACGTGACCATGTCCAATGGACTGACATGGCAGGCTGTTGTAGAGTGATATGTGTCAGGAAGCACCCCAAATGGTAGCAGTGCTGAGAATGGTGACATGTACCTACCGAGGGGCATATTCATATAGAAATGACACAGCACGGTGCAGCAAGCAATTTAGCAGCGTCGCGCTGCATCCTTTCAAAAACAGGAATTCGCAGTATTCACAAGAATACGGCGCACCCCTATGTTTTCCCTTGCACTAAAATAAAGTTGCCTAGCTCCAACACATTCAGCATGGTGCATGGGTGCCTGCATTGCAGGGATGATTCCCTGCAACCCAGGCACCCTTGCACCATTGTGCAAGGGTGTCTGTGTTGCAGGGATGATTATTTATGTGCAGGAAGGGACCCCTTCCTGCACATAAACAATCATTAAAGGTGATTTCTCCTTCTATGTGTGCTGAAGAATGCAGCACACATAGAAAGAGCAAAAATAAGGAGAAATGAAGGTATTTCTCCTCGTTGCGCCAATCTAATGCCTGCTTTTCAGTGGCGTTAGTTTTTGGCGCTGCCTCAGATGTACAGATCCTTGTAAATCTGGGGCAGTGTCAAAAAGCAATGGGTGTTGCAGTGGAATGCCCACAGCAACACCCATTGCACGCCCCTTTCACGCAGATACCTCAGTAAAAGGGTACGATATTTACAAAGCAACGTTAAGCCATGCAAAGTGGCTTAACATCACTTTGTAAATATGGAGCAGGGCACTGCGCTATTGGAGCGTCCTAAAAAGGGACGCTTCCGCTTCGGTGGTGCAATGCCCTTGTAAAAATGCCCTCAGTTTTCTAAGACAACTGGACCCATCCACCTCAGCCTCTGACAATCCCGGACTCGTGTCCTTTGTGGTGACTAAGTAGTTCTCCCCATCCATTGACAGTTCCCTGTATGACATCCTCCAACTTGTACATGTGGCACGGTGAGAACATTTTGGGACATATTTCCTCCTGGCACATACTACATCTTCACCAGGTCCATATGACATGAAGAATGTAGTATCACAATGGGCTGTTGTCTTTCATCCTTCACCAGCGGCTACACGAGTGTGACCCAGTCAGACACAGCAGTGCATGTGCATTTGTAAGGATCCCTTGCAGTACACATGTCCCTCATCACCTCCCTGCAAAGCAAAGTCCCCCCAGTCAGACAGAGTGGCAGTTCGACGTGCACAGCAAGCAACTACGCCTTCGGGGCCACACACCATCATTTGTTTTGACACACATGGGGGCATATTTACAAGGGCATTGCACCACCAGAGCGTCACTTCTTACACTGCTCAGTTCGAGCAATGCCCTGCTCCATGTGTACAATGCGGCACTAAGACACTTTGCATGTCTTGATGGCACTTTGTAAATATTGTCCCCTTTGACACAGATTTCTGCGTCAAAGGGGCGTGCAATGTGTGTTGCTGTAGGCGTTAGCGCGCAACACCCATTGCTGTTTGGCACTGCCCTAGACTTACAAGTAAACGTAAATCTGAGGCAGCACCAAACACTAACACCTTCCAAAAGGAGGCTTTAGTATGAGCCAACGAAGATAAATACATTTGTTTCTCGTCCTTTTTGCTCTTTCTATGTGTGATGCATTCTGTAGCACACACAGGAGGAAAACACCGTTATTGATTGTTTATGTGCAGAAAGGGATGGGCCATATTTACAGTAATATGTGCCACCCCTGTGCTCACCCCTGCACCGGTGCAAAAAGAACAGCCTAGCGTCAAAATAGGCACTCCTGCCCCACGGAGCAAGGGTGCCTGCATTGGCTCACAGATGTTCTTTTTGCACTGGCGCAGGGTTGAGCAGAGGGGTGGCATATATTGCTGTAAATACAACCCATCCCTGCATTTGTTAAATGACGGAGCTCAGCGCTGCAGATTTGTTTGCAACATTGTGCTGCGCCATTTCACTGTAAATATGCCCCATGGTTCTCTAGGGTGCATCACTTTCATTCACCTCCTCACCCAGTCATATTTAGTAGATGAGAGGAGTTCAGGTGTGTTGTTTCTCCTCTGGAAAACCGATTCCATGCTATGGATTTGCAGGCTAGGCTAATGTGCATGGGCCCAGGCAGTGCTTTAAATGGGCCGGTACTCACCGGTACTGAGTACCGGCACTTCCGAATTTTCTTGCCGTCAGTACCGGCACTTCTCTTTAGCCAGAGAGAGTACCGGTACCCTCATCAGCGGCACGGCAGGCGCAGATTAGGCATCTCCTCCAGCTAAGGGCAGTCGCTGCTGAAGACTCCAGCAGTGCCCACTTTAATGTCCAAAGACTGCAGGGTGTTGAGAGGGCTTACATCACGCTGTGATTAACAGTGCAGGGTCTAGACAGACCCTGCACTGTTGATCAGATGCGCAAAGACAATTCGGCTGAAAGTGATTTCGCCCCCCCCCCCCTCTCCCCCCTCCATTAGGTGAGTGAAATGAGCTGGGACTGCCAGACAGTCATCCAGTCCCATTTAGTGTATTGCACTGGCCCTACTAAAGCATGTGGCAGCGCACTACAATACTCGACCTTCATCGAAGACGTTTTTCTTTTCCTCTTTGTTTAGCACAGGAGCTGCTTCCCTTTGTGTGCCCTGCAAACACTAATTGCTGCATTTACAAGATAACAGGGACTGACTAGGGTACTGGGACAATGGGTGTGAATTTAGCCCTGCCCATAGGGCAATGCACAGCAGGGAATGTTGGAACACTCTAGGAATTAGCTCCCATGACAACTGTTGATGCATTTGGTTGGGGGAAAGACGAGACTAACATAGAAGGACGAGCGAGGGAGGAATGTAAAGTGAGGTGACCGGTGAAGTTAGGATTTACCGCTTTTTCAGATAAAAATGCCAGATATTTTTGGGGAGAGTTTTATATAGTGCAAACTTATTTGCTGAGTTCTGAAATCATTAATGGACTTAAGTGTGAGTGTTTGCTTATGTCTGTGTGCTTGCCTGCTTGTCTGTGCCTGTTTTTGAGTAAGAAAGAGGGAGAGTATCAGGACACTCTCAGGAGATATATTAGAGGGAATGTGAATGCTTTTGTGTACATGTCTGCTTGTTTCTTTCTGTGTGCGAGCTTGAGAATATATAGTATTATGCCAAACAACAATAAATAACAGTAGGGCATTAAGAAACAGCAAATATTACAAAACAATGATATGTTAACATCTCCTGTTTGGCTTTCATTTTGTGTAATGAGTTAACCTGTTTCGTTTACATAAACGCATTTCATGTGTTTTGATATGTGCTGCAACTGGTACAGAAGCCATTATGTACCATCATATATTGCCTTTAGCCCCGCCCTTGCTCCGCCCCACTTGCCACACCTCTAGCTTATTTTAATGAGTACCTGCACTTATTTTTTCCCATTTAAAGCACTGGGCCCAGGTAAGACAGAGGGGCACATTTCATAAACATGTGGTGCAGCACAGTGCCACGAACCATCTTGTTGCTCCAAACTGTGTCATTAGGGAAGTTCAGGGATGCACTGTGGTTACAACAATACAATACATCCCTGTGCTTTCCTCTATGCTGGTGCACAATCGGCTGGCTAGCATCAACACAGGTACCCTTGCATCATGGTACAAAGGTGCCTGCTTCGGTGGACGTCTGCTGTTTGTGCACCAGCGCTGGCAGAAAGTACAGGAATGCGCCATATCTTATAGATACGTGCATTCCTGCCCATTTCTTTTGACGTAGGATAGCACAGCTAGAAGGCTTGTGGCGCTGCTTTACGCCAAAATATTGTCAAAATGCCCATGAACCTTACATTGATGTCATGTTTAACCAAAGATGAGCCCGAATCCTACCCTTTGTCCTGCAGACAGTGCCGCAGACCGCTGGGACATAGCTACCTGCACTGCAGGACATGACCTACTTTGCCACATTGCCCCTTGCTGCAACTTACCCTGTGAGATCGCTGTATTCTAGCTCTGTCTCACTTGTTCCCAACCGCTTTGAATCCTGACTACTCTATTAGCTTCACTTTATTTTAAAACTGTTCGCTGTGCCATATGTTTAAACTGTATTTAATTTGCAAACTGGCATTTAGGAAACGGGGAGACCGGTACTTACGGAGGCATGCTGGAACCATGCAGAGGCATTTGGCCTCGTCTACCATAGAGTTGCGTGCAGAGGTGGGAGGTTGGCGTGCTAGTAGCCAAACCCATCGCCTCCTTAAATGTCAGCTACGGGCCGGGCACGAAGGTGAGAGCGCTGTATTCTAGCTCTGTCTCACTTGTTCGCAACCGCTTTGAATTATGACTACTCTATTAGCTTCACTTTTTTTTTTTAAAACGGTTTGCTGTGCCATATGTTTTAAGCTATATTGAATTTGCAAACCGGCATTTAGGAAACGGGGAGACCGGTACTTAGGGCGGCACGCTGGAACCATAGAGGGGTATTTTGCCTCGTCTACCATAGAGTTGCGTGCAGAGGTGGGAGGTTAAGGTGCTAGTAGCCAACCCCACCTCCTCCCTAAATGTCAGCTGCGGGCCGGGCGTCAAGATAAGGGCGATGTATTCTAGCTCTGTCGCACTTGTTTGCAACCGCTTTAAATCCTGACTACTCTATTAGCTTCACTTTTTTTTAAACTGTTTGCTGTGCCATATGTTTTAAACTGTATTGAATTTGAATTTGCAAACCGGCATTTAGGAAACGAGGTGACCGGTACTTACGGCGGCACGCTGGAACCATAGAGAGGCATTTGGCCCCGTTTACCATAGAGTTGAGTGCAGAGGTGGGAGGTTGGCGTGCTAGTAGCCAACCCCCCTTCCTCATCCTTAAATGTCAGCTGGTGGCCGGGCAAGCACGTCTGCGCCAGTCCGCGCCCGATCGGGACCAGGGGCCAGGAACCCTGCCCCTCCCAACACAGGTCTGCAAAAGTACATGATGGATCAGCTTTTACCTCTCAAGCCACCGGCACATCCCCTGTGTGCCCCACTGCTGGGCTCCAATAATCTGCTTGAACCCAGAGGACATTGCAGTCAGTGCGGTTTTAGGCTGCACTCCTACAAGTACACATATTTAGCTGCCCTTAAGCACCAAGAATCTACATGGAAACTAGGAATGATTAACATGCGCTCAATCCCCAAGCATGTCATTGACATTAGAAATCTGCTAGAGGAAGACTCTCTGGATGTTTTACTCGTCACGGAAACATGGCTTAACTATAGGTCTGGTCCAAATATTCATCTTGCCCTTCCATTAGGCTATCACATCCATAGACTAGATCGTGCAGTCGGGGGTGGCATTGCCATTATTATAAAAGATGTTTTTAAATATTCTACGGCTCCATTCTCTCTCCCGGAGTGCGAAAGTGTTCAGTTTCATATCACACTCACCCTCCCGCACGTACTCAGGTGTTCTGGTGTATAGACCGCCGGGCGCCAGTTCCAAATTTTTAGAAGCATTACGGATACATTAGCCAGCCTATTGGTATGGAAAACCCACATGACATTATTGAGTGACCTCAACCTTCACTTTGATGCACTTGACGCCCCCTCCATCAAAAGGCTGCAGGACGATCTTGAGACCTTACAACTAACCCTTACGCCATGTTGCAAGGGTGCTGGCGCTGCAGGGGTGATTGTTTATGTGCAGGAAGGGACACCCTCCTGCACATAAACAATCATATTGGTGATTTGCTCTTTCTATGTGTGCAGCAGATTGCAGCACACATAGAAAGAGCAAAAAACGAGGAGAAATTTATAATTTTTAGAATAATTTTAGGTCCGACAAGTCCTTTCACATGTCAAATATTTGGTGGCCCTCCTGTGGCCTGAGGAGTGGGTGCCGGTGGAATGGAAGGGCCGCTGGTGAAGGTACTTGGGACGGCTGGGTCGGAGGCACCTGAAGCAGAGAGTCCATGCCTGGCAGAGGTTCCCCTTGCGGTGGTTGTCAGTCCCATTGGGAAATTCGACCACCTTCCCTGGGCCTTTTCCTCCTCGTATCTTCTCTACATGGCATTGTGGGGCATATTTTTTTTTAAAAAGGTCGGAGCGCAGTGCTACGCCAAATTTGGCAACACGGCGCTCTGATATTTTTTAAACGCAGGGATGTGCCGTATTCACAAGAATACTGCGCACCCCTGAGTTTCCCCTAGCTCAGCCGCAAAAAAAGCTGCCTCGCACCAGTGCAGGCACCCTGCCGCCATGTTGCAAGGGTGCCTGCTCTGCAGGGGCGATTGTTTATGTGCAGGAAGGGACACCTCCCTGCACATAAACAATCATAATGGTGATTTGCTATTTCTATGTGTGCTGTATTCTGCAGAAAGAGCAAAAAACGAGGAGAAATGTATAATTTCTGTTCGTATTGCCATTCTAAGACCAGGTATTCCCTGGTGTTAGTTTTTGGTGCTGCCTCAGCCTTGTAAATCTGGGGCAGCATCAAAAAGCAATGGGTGTTGCGGTGGAATTCCCATTGCATGCCCCTTTGCCGCAGAGGACTGTGGCAGAAAGGGGGATATTTAGAAGGTGGCGTTAAGCCACTTTGCGCCACTTTGTAAACATGGGAAATAGCGCTACACCACCGGAGTATCAAAAACAGTGATGGTCCAGTGGTGAATGGGGCTTGGCGACCCGTCGGAGGTGGTGGTAGCGCTTCTTTCTCCAGATTCTTCAGCTCATCTGGGCTCATGTTGTCTGTTGAAGCAATGACGATTGATGTCACTCAAAGGCTGACTAGGATCAAATATCAACATCATGAAATATCATTTTTTACACAACATCTAACGTAGCAGCACCCTACAGCCTAAATTCACCTCATAGCTTAGAGTGACAATACACATACCTATTATCTATCATATCAGATGTCCTCAGCCCTAATTGCAAAGGCAGAACAATTGTCATACTATGTAATTGCAACACCATTGGCAGATCTAGGTGTTACTCAGGAGTCTGTTTGAAACGCGAGACGCTACGCGAGCCTACGGCCAGTACCGGCACGGGATTATAGCAAGCGTGGTCTCAAGCACGTTGAGAAATAATACAGATCATCGCATTCCTTTAGCTGTTGAAATTCTGAACCGTAACTCCTGACAGTGGACAGTATTCCCCTGATGAAGGGATTTCCCGAAATGCATTGGGATTTGTAACAACTTTGCTGGACGCACAAGAAAATAAATAAGGAGATGATAACTGCAATCTGATGAATGAGCTTTTATTATCATTTGTGTTATTGTAATACCGACTACTGCCACAATTTAAAAGAAATTATTTGTATGAGCATGCATTGTTTTGTGTACGACAATGTATAATTTGGTTTGAACACATCTTAAAATCAAGATTCAATGAAAGCACGTTGAGATAAAATATAGCACCGTAAGGGCATGTGAAAAGTGCACCTTCCATATGCAACAGGTTCTGTTTGCATACACAGGAGTTTATAGTACCTGACAGGGGCTGGTCAGGATTACAAGGTTGCACCATTGATTCTTTTTTGATCCTTTTTTGATTACTTGATTACTAATTAAGATAGGTGTGCAGGTTATCACTACAGATTTGCAGATCTAGGTATGACCATGTCAGTACTGAGTATGCTTGGGAGCAGAGATCCTTGGTACCCATGGAATGATACACATTTCCACCTTCATTGTATAGCAGTGTACTTTCAGCATGCTGCAATGGCTTTCATGCCATAGGCAATTGCCACATCAAGAAGTGGTATGTCATGACAGTACATGTATTGTCTCACAACGTTTAGTAATTGATAAGGCAAGGAGCCACATCTGGACACATTGCTACATCTACAGAAAACCTGGCAGGTATAACATGTAACAATAGGCGCAGGATTAGTACCTCACATCATACAGTGGCATATGAAACTTCTCATATTTGACCTGTAGTAGGGGGGCGCTAGAGGGCGCGCTGCGGAATGGCTGCACGCTAGTGCTGCTCCGCCGGCCGGGGACACGATCCTGTACAAAACTGCTGTTATTGGTGTACCCTACCGAAATATGAATGCCGGAGTGGCTATTGGAACCACCTTGCCCCGAGATGCTGGTGTCTGATGTGTGAAGGGCTGTGTCATCGTGGTGAATTTTAACTCTAACGACGAGGCACCCGGGCGTGAGGACGTCCACAAGATGGCGGAGCTCTCTACAATGCTGACGGCGACGGTGGTGTGAAGTGGCGGCGCTCCGGTGGCGGAGGTAATATCACAAACACCCACCCCCTGGCACCGTTCTTTTGCAGACGGCAACAGCTGAATAGTGAGCCCGGTACTGAGCTTCTGTCGACAAGTCAGCGCCTGATTACTGCTGTTAGCGGGAAGCGGCAGCGTCGGATGGTGAATTCCCGTGGGGGCGGCGTGCTGCATCGAGGGCCTGGAGACCGACGGAACACATCGCAACTGAACGGTATGTGGATGGCTCGGTGACATATGTGCATGAACTCCCACTATTGATACTGGGCCTGCGCGGACCTGCAAGCATTGGCGGAGTGCAATATCGGCCCAGTTGTGACACTGAGATGACTGCCTGATGCGTCGCGGATGTGATGAGCGCTAGTACATACGGCACACTCGGCGTGAAACCATAGTGTGACATCCTAGTACATGATGGCTCAACCTCGATCCTGCCGATAATTGCGACAACACTCACAGTGCGCCACCAGATACAAGTGGAACATGCGCTCTCGGATGACTCGTATCGCGCCTCAGAGACTGTAAGGCCAGAGGGACACTTCACTGACAATCCTTTGATAACATTATAGCCCTGCTAAGCTACACGAGAGAGGCCCCGCGACCGCAGATCCGTGAAGAGGTGACAGGTGCAGTGTTGCCCAGTAGTCTCACAGTCACTACAACAAAGAACATTTCACTGCCGTGTTTCCACAATATAAGCAGCAGATACCATTGTGAACTGGTGTATATCCACAACCCCCTGAATCTCTGGGTTAGCACCCTACAGACACCTGAAGCCGGTGGTCGACTCCAGGCACGTTACAAACGTTGTCAAGCGCACCAGGAAAACACTACACTGACTGTGCGTCACAAGGATATAAACCGCACTCGCCATTCTTACTCCAGCCCGCAAGCGTAGCATGTCACAAGCAAGCCACAAACTGGAACTCGCGGAACCTTGAGAATGCTCGCACCTTGCAAACCACGCACCTAGAAAAGGCAACCATGGTAAATGTGCTCTATATGTGAACTCTAGCTACAGCAGTATTGTATACCACCTCATTGCCTGTGAGTTCCGTCAGCTAATCATACAGTGCGGACTGTGGACCATCCTCCCCAGACATTGGGGCGCCCTCAACTAGTATCTCCATCCCGCTTGGCAAGACCTCCGCCACTATGGGAAAGCCGGATAGACAACAACCGAAACTCTCATTTGACTCCCAGCGCTCTACCAAGCAGACGACGGCACACTCGGACACTGAACCGGATTCGGAACAGGCGCAGCAATCCAAGATGGACGCCGCCCTGCAAGCCATACAGCAGAGCCTCCAAGCTATTAATGGTAAACTTGACTCCCTCACACAGCGAGTGGCAACATGTCCTCCAAGCTTGATAAACAAGGCGAAAGAATAACAGAGGCAGAAGTGCGTATATCAGCGGTTGAAGATGAGTCCAGTACGACAACGCGCAAGTGCGAGGAGATTGAAAAAATCCTAGCTGTAATAAAACAGAAGAATGAAGATTTGGAAGCGAGATCCCGCCGAAATAATGTGCGCATACTAGGGATTCCAGAGAGTACCAACACGGGAAGATTGGAAACCTATGTGGAAGACATGCTGCAGGATATTTTTGGAGCCGAAAAGTTTTCTACCCTACTTGTTATTGAGCGGGTCCATAGATCTCTGGCGCCTCCACCAATGCCGGGAGCTCTGCCACGGCCTATCATCGCTCGAGTGCTTAATTACAGAGACAGAGACGCAATATTACGCATGGCGAGGGAGAAACAACAGATAAGCTACAAAGGCAATAGCATATCCTTCTATCCAGACTTCACGATGGCGGTGCAGGCGGCACGCAAGGACTTTACATCAGTCAAACGAAAATTGAGAGACATGGGAATCGAATACGCGATGCTATACCCAGCAAGACTGCGCATCACACAAGATGGACGAACGAAAATTTTTGCAACACCAAAAGCAGCGCAAGACTTTATCAAAAAGATTCTCTCTAATCGCAAAACACAGTGTAGAGAAAACTCTGATCCCGACTCGGACTGATTAACCTGACACTGGCGGTAACGTATTAATCAAGCTATGCAGTTGAAACTGTCAATGTGGGGAAGCTAATATCACAGTTAAGGTTAATGTATGTACGGGTAGTGACTCCCCTCCACTTGACTGTAAGGTGGCCCTCTACAAAATGGGGGAGATACGACAGCTTTAGCATGATGATTAGCTAATGAATATTGACCACGTCTTCCCATCTAGATTACTTACATCATGGAACGCATATGTGGTCCATTGACCTTGTATATGGAACGCCTAGCCTATTATATGATAAGACTGCTTAATGCGTATTGTTGTAATGCTGCCAATTTTATTTCTAACTGTTGTGTAATGGAGGGTGACCTATATTGTTTGTAAGATGGAGTCAGGAGTTCAATTATATTCTAACCATGCAATATATTACAATGTTGTATACACTACACTGTACATTCCGCAACAGAAATGACGGGATATATAGACCTTGACTCTAAGGGCACTCCATAGTTTACTACGCCCATAATGGATATATGTGTTATACCAAATATGACAAATGTAACCCGACCACATCTGTCTTCACAGATGTTGTGATGAGCACTCAGAGGCCCCCCCGGGGGTGCTCCCCGAAATAGTTAGTGCACTGGCACTGTTGGTTATATGGGTCTGGCTTTGGCATGATTGGGATGCCAAAGTGGGTCGGGGGTTTAAGGGAAAGTTTTTGGTTTCTTACGGGCTTAGAGTATTAAAGTACATCACAAAGAGTATTACACTGCATAAATGGTTTGATGTAATTCTGATTTTGTTGTATGTTGCACCTCACGAACACACGCGTAACAGCTGTCATATTCCCAACTTTACATGTCCCCGGCGAAAGTATGGAAACTAACTTAAAGTCGTCACAAATTTGTTTATTAACTTGGAACATTAGAGGTTTAAATAACCCTAAGAAAATAAGACAGGTATTTGCATACCTCGACCGTCACCGAGTCGATGTGGCACTGTTGCAGGAAACCCACCTTGCAAAAATGACCAAATGTCCATTGGGCAGTAAATGGGCTGAAACCGTTATAACATCTTCCTATTCCAACTATTCAAGAGGGGTCATCCTATTAGTGAAAAAGGGCGTCCAATTCATTATAGATCACACCACAACAGATGAACAGTGTCGATACATTATTATCACAGGACAACTTCGAGGTCATCGGGTGGGTCTGATCAATACATATGGGCCAAATATAGATGATCCCGAATTCTTCCGCAATATATGGCGAACTCTTAGAGAGCTACCCGACATGGAATTAATATGGGGCGGAGATTTTAATTTGTCTCTTGAGGAGGAAGTAGATAGATCAGGGACTACTAAAGAACCACACAAGCAGGCGGTGCAAGTAGTTACGGATGGTATGGTAGAATTTAACATGGTAGACATATGGAGACTGCGCAACCCCCACTGTAAAGAAGCCACACATTATTCCACACCACATAGCAGCTGGTCACGTATAGACTACTAGCTAGCAACAGACAAAATTACAACATGGACAAAAGACATACAGCATCTGCCAAAAACACTATCTGACCATAAACCAATTCTCTTGGTGCTGGAACCTCCTTCCTATACCCCGCCACCATATATATGGAGATTCAATGCTACAGCACTATTAGACTCATCATATGATACTACCATTAGGACAGCTATTGAGGAATACTTTACGTTGAACCAGCCCTCAGTTGACGACCCAAGTCTCCTATGGGAGGCATTTAAGGCGACGATACGTGGAGTATGCATCAGTACAACGGCGGGCATACTCAAAGACATACGTCAGCAACTCACTCAGCGGGAAGCAAAGCTTAAGGCCTTAGAACAAGAATTTGAACGTACCCAAGACACAGCTGTACTGGGTGAGATTCGAAATATAATATCTGAATACCAGGAATTTGCTGATCAAGAACTTAAATACATCTGTAAGCATACTGTTGCCCGGACCTACAGTGAAGGGGGTAGACCGGGACGGATATTAGCTCATAAAATATGTGCGGGACGTACCACACACACTGTACTCAAGATTACAGATCGTCACGACAATATACACTATGACATGGCAGGTATACTACAAGCATTTATGGACACATATGGCGACATGTATGCATCACGGGATACAGCTACATCGCCAGAAATATTACAGTATCTTGAAGATGTGGCAATAGCCTGGCTTTTGGATTCCCAACGGGAATATCTTTCCCAATCTATTACAGTAGAAGAAATAACGACTGTAATTAAAACGCTCCCTAACGGCAAGGCCCCAGGCCCCGACGGCTTCACCAGTGAATTTTACAAAGCATACGCTGAATTATTAGCCCCACATCTCGTAGAGATGTATGGTGATGCACATGACAAGCAGATACTGCCACCTACTTTGAGAGAGGCTATGATCATAGCCCTTTTAAAGCCTGATAAAGATCCTGTATACTGTGACTCCTACAGGCCATTGTCGTTGATTAACACAGACACTAAAATTTTAGCTAAATTGATTGCCACTAGGCTCTAGCCCCTGATGCCTAATATTATACTACCGGATCAATCAGGGTTCATACCCCACCGTTCTACTGCCCATAACATTCATACCCTGTTTGCTTTATCTCATCAGCTGAACCCTGACTTGCAAGCCGCTGCGGTCTTACTAGACGCAGCAAAGGAGTTTGACTCAATCGAATGGTCATACCTATTTACAGTGTTACAGAAAATGGGACTACCCCCCATCTTTCTACAATGGATCAAAATATTATACACAAGGCCAGTAGAAGAATCCGGGTAAATCAATATGTGTCAGACACGATACAAATTACACGGGGCACCCGACAAGGCTGCCCGCTGTCGCCGCTTCTGTTTGCCATCGCACTAGAGCCACTAGCGTGTAAAATAAGGCAATGCCACACGAACACGGCCTTGCAGTTTCCACAGCGTCCGCTGAATATTTCACTGTACGCTGATGATATGGTGCTGTATGTCAGGGACCCTGCTGTTAATCTATCCCCCCTAATTAGGGAATATATTAAATTTGGAGGGCATTCAGGACTCCAAAATCAATTGGAGCAAATCGACAATCCTCCCTTTAACAGACGCTACCGCACCCTGTCTGACGGAATTCCCATTGGAATGGCAGACGGATTCAATTAAATATTCGGGAATTTGGTATCACCGGAACCCTGAGGTGGTTATACGTGAGAATTACGGAGTGACCATTAGTAAATTAGAGTAGAAAGTAGAGAGATGGATAAAATTGCCACTCTCGCTGGCAGATCGCATGGCCATTGTTAAGTTGGTTATATTGCCAAAACTTCTTTACCTCTTCACTAACATTCCCATTACACCACCGACAGCTGTATTTCGTAAGTTATCAACCATGATTACCCGACTTATATGGGCTGGTAAGCAAGCACGTATTGAACTCTACACACTAACTCTGCCCTATTCGGAAGGCGGCTTTAAGGTTCCTGATATTTTATTGTACTACCTGTGTACTCAAGCGCAATATGCGCACTACTGGTACCATCCAATTAGGTATCTACTGCACACGGCGGTTGAGGATGGCAATGCACACCCAATACCACTGCACAATATACTACCACACTTACGCGCACACGTATGCAAACATGAGATAAACACGATTCGCACCACAAATCTAGCCTGGCAGAAGACGGGTAAATTGGCACATAAATTGCCACTGTACGCACCAGCACTTCCACTGCAACACCACCCGGAGTTATCTGTCACACAAGACAAGGTGGGAATGGAACTACTCCAAAGAGTGGGAATAGACACGATGGAAGATCTATACGACAACGGAATATTCATAGACACAGATAAGCTCGCCTATATCAGCAATCCAACACCGCTTTTTACATTCACACACCACAGATTACGAGGAGCTGTCAAAAAACTATACCCCTCGTTCCCACACGAACCTTCCACCTTACAGGCACTGCAGATGATCATTCTAAATCCTCATAATATACATTTGGTTACAAAATTGTATATTTTGCTTCAAGCAGATATTGGGGGAAAGGCATCTAAAGCATTGGACAGGTGGAATACGCAATTGGACGTACACCTTACCGAGGAGGAATGGCATACCTGCTGCTCCTTGACTGACATGCTCACTCCAAACGGTAATTTGCGAATTATACATTATGAATATTTGCATCAAACATACTACACACCGCTAAAGTTACATAAATTTGGGCTCCGAACCGAGGCACAATGCCAAAGATGTGGTACTGACAATGCAGACTTTCTTCATCTGGCATGGCAATGCCCCCATATTGAGACATACTGGGAAAATGTCACAAACCTACTTAGTGAAATGTTGGAGACGCCAATAGCCTGTACAATCCGGGTCTGTCTCCTTGGATTAGTGACCAATTTGAGATCCCTCAAACGCTAATTTTGTGTCATTGCTTTGTTATTAGCTAAAAGAAGGGTCTCAATGCACTGGGGGGACAAACGATATCCTTCTGTTAAGCAGTGGCTTCAAGATATGGCATACTGTAGAATCAATTTACAGACCTATGAGGAAGAACTCCCTTCTGTCTCTAGACCTAGGAACTTCTGGGTAACACTGACAGATTACCTCCAAACTCATCAAAGTGTAACAGCATCACCAAAGGACTGAACCGTTATGAATCAACGGACTATACTGAGAATTAATGTAATGTGATGTACTGAACAGTATGATTATCTATTTTATGCCCGTATTGTTTTTGTTATTGTAAGATTGTATGTATGCAATGAAAAAGCAATAATAAAAAAAAAATATTTGACCTGTAGTAACTCCATGGTGTACCATGCCACCGCTCAATACATGCTCCCAATATCATAGCATGCGCAACTGACATGAATTCTGTAGCAATCACAGCCACATCCATTTTTAGATGTTTATCCACTACCACATACATTTGCATTGTCTGCCACTGGGATCATGGTTCCCCTGTAAAGCAACAATTCATGTGGTCCATCTCAGATTGGCAAAGTGTTCTCTTTGTCAGTAGTCAGAGGCTGATAGCCATGTAACACGTCACCTCTACTTATCATGACCAATTTATCTCCTTCCAGAAATTCTATTGTGAAGAGAATGAACATTGATTCTGGTAATTCTCACAACATCTTACATCACACTCACTCCTTGCACTATGCAATTAGCACTGATGAAGGCACTCACCGGTGAAGTTGGGGTTCATGTAGCTCACCACCTAAGGTTTGGTGTATGAAGGGGGTCCATCTACAAGACAAAATATGTAAATCACATCATTACACTTAGTACACATATTTGATATGCAACAACAGCACAGTACATATGCAAATCTATTGGCTATGTAACCCTTCAGGTTGTAAGTATTCAGATGACACAGTTGACATGCCTGGTTGATACACATTGGCAAGGCTGGCTGAGGAGAACAAACATATGAATGCCTATGCACCTGTTGGCCATTTTGCATAACCAGGGAAAGAACCGCATCACTCCCAAATTACACAAGGGTAGTTGACGTGGATGATGCTGTGCACCTACATAATTCACATAACATGCTCAGTAAGGTGATGCAATACGGAGGCCCTCTTAAATGCTGACACCAGTAAATGAGTACGCTACACACATATCACTTCATGCGTACCTGTTCCTTAACTAACGTGACTACTGTACCTGTCAGTTTTGCTGAGTACACTCATGTCACACGCATCCCTAAGCTGAAATTTACAATTTTGAAGTTTAACATGTATGGTATAGGTAGAGATGTGTTTCATTCAGGCTAGCATACACTTGGATACTGTACCATGTGAGTGGGCTCCCATCTGACAAACATTTGGCCTCTCATACTGGAGTCATGCACTATGTGAGTTTCATATGTTAAGAGAGCTCCAGTGGCTCTAGCCTCACAAACACCTCCATGAGGCCATGCAAAAGCAGCACGTGGGATTTGCAGTGCAGTCACAGGTATGTTGTCTGTCAAGCCGGTGCAAAGCACGGCATAGCCCTAGTGGGCATCAAGAAACTATACCTATTACATGGGAAATGCTGCACAGCACCTGTGTTAAGTGTATTTACATATAACACAGGTGAGCTAAGCAGTGTAAGCCATGGCAGGCCTCATAAATGCTTGTCAAATCAGGGGAGGTATGCCAAGGAGGATCATCAGCACTTTATTATGGGGCTTCTTTACAAGGCTCCTGCGCAGCCGGTGTTTCACTTTTCACGATGTAAGAAGTGACATGCCAGCAGTGCAAGGGCCTTATAAATAAGCCCCTTAATGTATGACGTATATTATGTGATGGCCCATCACAACTGTACATGATAATTAACTGTTGTGAAATAAGCAGGTCTGGAGCACATCTGCACTACCTGCTCTGTCATCATATGAGTTGTCAGGACAGGATATGGCAATGTATGTTAGCTCCATCCTTCCCTGATACTCATCTCTGTCACCTACAGTAACACACATACTAGTGTGGGCCACACAATGTCACAGATAGCACAGGTGCACATATTGTGACAGCACTATAGGCACGGCATTTGCCCCTTTTGCATACGGGCATGCCTATTTTGAGCCAAACTCTCTTGGGAGCCATACTTCATGGTTCTACAAATCATCAATGGGCACATTAGACACATAGGATAGCAAACACATTATATGTACTTACATGTTGCTCCACCAACTTCAATGCCCATGTAGGGAGGTCAGACTCCCTCCTGACCACATCTGCCTAGCGATGCTTCAGCTGCTTGATGTCATGGTCCACTCCATGAAGCCACAACATCTAGAGGCGTACGCAGTCCCATCTATGTTTGCGGACCTTGATAGGGTAGCCCTGGATGACTCTGCCCCCATGGTCCAACATGTTGGGCAAGTAATGGCATACCAGCCACAGGAATGCCCCAAACTCCTGCTCGTTAATGGGGCGAGTACAACAATGCCCGGCATGATCCCACCCACAATAAAATAACCCCAAAACACCCTACTACCCCTATAACAATTATACCCCAAGATACAAACACACAACAGCACACATGACAATAAACAACAATATACAAGAAATATGCACAGAAATGATTATAGGGACACAACAGGGAGAGCAGGCATGACACACCAGCTCCAAAAACAACAACACCACTCCCACGCTCAGACAGTAAAACTGTGACTTATTGTGAAAGTGAAAGTAACTTCACAGTTCCTGGTTTGCAGCATGCAGGATCCCTTACATCACTTCCCTTTATCTATTACTTCACTTCCTGGATGGATGAGGCACATTTTCAGCCGAAGTGTCATTTTTTTTTTAATGCTACAGCTCAATGCGTCGATTTCACAAAAGACCTGAGTATGGAGAATACTGTTTATATCATGTGTAGGCGGGGAAGCGTCATTTTTCACTGATGCGTCAGTTGAAACATTTCATGCTGAATGGTTTTACATCAATTTTCTTTTACGCAAAAGGTTGAAAATATGGTTTTGGGTGTTTTGGGATGTACAATTCATGATAAAAGTTACAGTACATGCAGTGTTGTGTGTCATTAGTGGAGTCGACCCGTTTACAGTGTATGCATTAGTTTCATATGTATGTTTTGAAGTCTACATAAGTGTGGGTTAATCCTGTTCACAGATCATACTCTTCATTGTACCCAAACACTGTGGTAACACAATACCGCACCTTACCAGAGGTGACCTGTGTGCCAAGTTATTGATAGCACCCATTGACCTTGTATTAGCTTTCCACAGGGATGCTAGGAACTTCCACTGCTGTGGGGTAAGCTCACCAACATCTTCGACTGTTCAGCCTACTGCCAAACAGCACCATGTCCCTCAGTGGAGGCATCAGGCTGTGTGAAAATTTGTGACTGCAATTGGCTGCACCCATATGGAAGGGGGTGTATGACTGGTGCCATTCGTTTGATAGAGTATTTGGCATTCCATGTCACCGGGACATGCCCCACAGGAAAGTTACAATGTCATATCTTGTGTCCAACATGATCCTCAATCTTAGTGATCGAGCTATGCTAGATCACCATGCATGCCTTGGTGTGACCTACATATCGCTGATAGTAAGGCTACGTAAATCACACCATGACTACACTCTGCATCAAGGCGTTGTTGCTTGTGCATAGGAGTGGGTGTTCAGATGCAAATTTGTTGGACTGGAAAAGTATAGTATGTAGCATTTGTCTCTGTGAGATGTGATGACTTAATGGCTTTGACATGTGGATACAGCTGTTGTTGTAGCATATGAAGACTGTAGGTTTGTGACTGTGTTTCCATGTGCATACTATGTGGAACACTTGAAAGCCATCCTACTATGAGTGGCCTCTACTATCGTCCACAAGTATGAGATCGTACATATGCCTAGCATCAGGAGAGAGACACAATCATTACACACTATCTACGTGACCACATCATGTTATTTGTGGCAGGCAATGGAGGACTATCTGCTACAGGTAGTTGGCATGCACACTACATCATTTGTACCAGTTGTTCAATGCTGTTTGTAACACATAGCTACATACATAATCTGTGTAACCAGAAGTTACAGGTACAATGTGAATGTTTAGGTGGAAAAAAATGCATACACGGTGCTAGTGCTCAGAGATTTATTTACAGATTGATGAACAATGTGTGATATTTAATCACTGTTGGCTATGATTTTGAACCATCATGGTTCTGTAGAAAGCATTATTATAATACTGTCCCTTCACCTTGTTGCAGCTACAATGTTCTAGGTTGCTGAGGCTCCTTATCTTCTGCCTCCTCATTGTCCGGCATTTCCTGCTCCCCACTTTCACCTGCCCATGGCACATTTGTCCTGACACAGATATTGTGCAAAATGCAGCAGACCAAAATAATTTTACACACCATGAGTGGTGAGTAGAGCAATATGCCCCCAGATCTAACCAGGCTCCAGAAGCGGGATTTTAATACTCTGAAAGTCAGCTCAATTATGGACCTGGTGCGGCATAGGTCATGGTTGCAAGTCTGGTGTGCTTCTGTTTGTGGGATCTTGACTGGAGTCATGACCCACGCATCAGAGAATAACCATTGGTCAGCTGCAAAGAAAGGAGGTGTCATATTTGTCAAGAGTCATGACAAGGGATATGCCAACATTCATTTCCAATCTGTTCTGTGTCCTGCTAGACTCATACACCTTGCTTACAGTAATTGATTTGCTATGGCATAGTGTGGCATACATACAAGCAGGGATTGGAGATGGCTGACACTGAGCTACATATACAGCTGTGCTGCCCTCTGTGATTCACTTACTATTTGTCAATCTGGTGAGTACAAATGCAATGCAGGTAATGTTTTCTCACCAGTAAGGAGAGTCAATTTGCCATTGAGTAGACACATGTCTCACATTCATCTATTGTGTCTATTAATGGCTACGAATGTCATTCCTGAACAGATACCTGTCTGATTTGGCAACATGCAACAGGAGCAGGTGATTTGTGTTACTTCAGTCACACATATGTTGCATCGAGAATTGGAGTCATTGTAATTGTAATTGTAACTGTCATTTATAGAGCGCGTTATCACCGTCTGGTCTCTAAGCGCTATGAGAGAGAGCCCTGCCCTAACACGTGAAGGGGATGTAAATGATTAAGTTGTGCCCCAAGCTTCCACAAAGAGGAGTGTTTTTAACTTCTTCCTAAAGGGGAGAAGGGCTTGTTCTTTCCGCAGATTCTCCGGTAACTGATTCCATAATACAGGAATTGAGGTCGAAAAGGCTCTGCCTCCTTTAGAGGTCATGCTAAAGTGGGGGCAGGCCAGCAGGCCGGCCTCCGAGGATCGTAGTGGCCTGCTAGGAGTGTAGGTAGCCAGGCGATCCTTAATGTAGGCTGGGGCTTGGCCATAAATGGCCTTGTGCGCAATGCAAAGCCCCTTAAATCTAATTCTCTGCCTGATCGGAAGCCAGTGTAGCTGGCGTAAGAGGGGGATAGCATGGGCCCTCCTGGGCCGTTTAAAAATCAATCTGGCCGCGTCATTCATAATGACCTGTAATCTAGCAAGCAGCTTTCCTGGGAGGCCAATGTACAGGGAATTCCCGTAATCCAAACGCGACACTATCAGGGCTGATACTGCCATTCTGAGAGTTGCAAATGTGAGAAGGGGGGCCAGCTTCCGTAACTGTCTAAGCAGGCCAACACATGTACCTGCTACAGCAGATACCTGCTGAGTCATAGACAGCTTGGCATCGATTTTAATGCCAAGGCTTTTTACGGCCAGGGCTGGCTTAGGATTTGCGCCCAACTCTTGTGGCCAGAAAAGGTCACTCCAAGGACTGGAGTCTGTGGTGATGGCCAGTACCTCAGTCTTATCAGGGTTGATTTTGAGGGAATTGGCCGTCATCCAGTTAACTATATATTTTAAAATATTTTGCATTCGTAAGTGGGCAGCCGGGGCATTGTCTATCTGGATAATGATTTGAGTGTCATCCGCATAGTTGTAGATCTGGCACTCCATGAGATTCAGTGCGGCTATCAAGGGTTGAAGGTAGGCGTTGAATAGGAGAGGAGACAACGCCGAACCCTGTGGCACCCCACACGAGAGTTTGCCGGAGTCAGACACATAGTCAGCCAGTTGTACTCTCTGTGATCGGTCAGAGAGGAAGGACGTAAGCCATTTGAGGGCCATGCCCTGGATGCCTAACTCCGAAATCCGCGACAGAAGTTGGTCATGATTGACCGTATCAAATGCCGCGGATAGGTCAAGCAACACCAGGGCACATGGTTTTTTCTTATCGGCCCTGAGCCTGATTTCATCCAGCACGGCCAGCATAACCATTTCCGTGCTGTGATGAGCCCTGAAGCCAGCCTGGTTGGTTTGCAGGAGATGGTTGACTTCAATATGGTGTGATATGGATTTCAGCACGTGCTGTTCCAGCACTTTCGCCAAAAATGGGAGTTGGGAAATTGGCCTAAAATTTTTAGGTTCTTCGCGTCTGCTCCCGGTTTTTCAAGAGTGGGATAACTCGTGCTTCCTTGAAATCAATAGGGACGTGGCCACATTCGAGAGATTGATTTAATAGCATTAGGACCTCACTTTCGATCCCTGGTAGTGCCAACTTGAAGATCCTCGGTGGACAAGGGTCCGCAGGAGACCCTGACTTAATCCGACTCATTAAAGGAGACAAGACATCCAAGGTAAGCATGGGGAAAGCAGCGAGTGGTTTATTATATGCGGGGGCAAAGGTACTGATGCTAAGGGGCAATGAACGGTAGGAGTAGAGTGGATCTCTGTCAATAGGTCCTTCACTTTTCTTAAAAAGAAGGACTGGAATTTATTACAGTCTTCAGGGCAGAAGGAGGGCCTCTGTTCCTGAGTCTGTCTCAGCTCTTTTAAAATCCGAAAAATTTCTTTTTGTGAATTATCAGCGTTCAAGATCCTAGCTTCATAAAATTCTGCTTTCCTTGTTAAAATCGCTTTCTTGTAGACTGCAAACATTGCTTTGTATTCAAGCCGGGCACCTGGGTCATAAGCTCTACGCCAGGCTCTCTCACATTGGCGTAAGGCTTGTTTCTTGTTTCTAAGGGCCTCATTGAACCAGGGAGCCCCTTTGCCTTTGTCCCTTACTCTTTCCCTACGCATGGGGGCTACTATATTAATGGCATTCTTCAGCCTCATGGAAAGAACAGCGCTTTCTCGGTCAAGGTCAGAATTTCCTTGTGTTGAACATGGGGGAACTGAGTTGTATAGAGTGTTAATCAGGTCATCTGCATTAATTTTCCCCCATCCCCTCATCACTTTCCACTCCGGGTGGGGACGAACTGCTTGTCTTGTGGATGGAAACAGGCCTCTAATTAAGTAGTGATCAGACCAGGCACAAGGACTGATCTCTAATGGGCTGGTTGGTGGATGGGAGGTCCAGACCAAATCAAGTGTATGGCCCTTCTCGTGAGTGGGTGCATTCACCAATTGCCTCAGTTCCAGGGAGCCTAGTGCCTCTTCCAACTGTTTGGCCTGGCTATCTTTAGGTGTCTGATCCCAGTGGAAGTTAAAGTCCCCCATTACCAGGATACATTGATACCGCGACCGGATGTCAATAACTAATTTGGTAAAAAGCTCCACAAATTTGGGTGACGTTCGCGGAGGGCGATAGACTATCAGGACAATTAGACAGGTGGTCTGGGAGCAGAATTTAGCCCCCAACACATCTGCCCCCTCGATGCTTTCTGCACATAGGGTCTCTGCCTGTAGCTGTTGGTTATACAGAATAGCAACTCCACCCCCTCTAGTACCGCCAGGTCTGTTATGGCAGAGGGCGGCAAAGTTCGGGGGTGTGGCTGCCACTAGGTCCGGTGCTGAGGTATTGTTCAATGTACTCCTCCATGGGAAGGATAGTGAGTGGATGTATATGTGGGACTTGTTTGTATGCACATGGCAGTGCACAGTGTCCACTATGGTGACAATAAAGAAGGAATTATGGATAAGACTCAGTCTTTCAGTGTACAGTGCAACTGGTGGACTAACTAATAGGGCCTCACGTCTTGTGGACAGTGTAGGCTATATCTTCAACATGATTCTGTGTCCAGAGTTGTGTGGGCCCAACCAGTGCAGCATTGCTCCAAGACAGTCAAATTATTTCCCTGAGAACTGTATTGTTGGCTGTCATGGGAGATGTAGATTGTACATGAGGCTGCAACTTGCTGCACAGTTAGGCGTCCTGGACGAATGCTGTAGTGTTTTCAGCACAAACAAATATGTGGTGCACATAGTATGTGATGTGTGTATATGATGTCACATGCTAGAGCTGATCCTGTAAGGTTCATATATGACCAATTATATCACTTTCACAGGTGTGGTATACAACTGCTTGCCTCTTGACCATGGGATTTACATGTGAAACACAGACTAGACACAGGGATTGACTAGCTTCAACAGGGTATTTGGAAGCAACGTTTGACTATTTATTGCATTTATGAGGGAGTTTGACACTATTGAATGCTCAAATAGGGCCTCATGTAACATTTGTTGCCACTGGGCAGCAATGGATGTGAACTGGCTGAGCTGACCTGCATCCAAAGTGAATTTGTGGATTGTGCCTTTCAGTTGACATATAGCACATCCATGGTTTGTCCACATTCGCAATGTCACATGATAGTGATTAGTGCTACCACCAGCCCCCCTTGCACCATAGTGCACATGTGTAAGCTTAGTGTCCTCACATGACGTAATGCTTTAAGAGACACATTCTAGCACCAGTGACACACCTTCTATGCTATTTTCTCCTTCTATGTGTCATGCGGAATGCTGGACACATAATTATTGGACATGACAAAGAGACATGTGATTCTGTATCCTCATTTCACCTCCGCTAGGGAGGCCCACTATTTGCACACTGTCCTAGGGTCCCTGAACCAAGGTTATGTGTACATGTGTAAGTTAATCATTGGTGTTGAATGGGACAGGCCACCGCAAGGCCCATGGTAGACATCCTTAAAGTAGGGTGAATGAATGCTGCATTTTGGTGTGGTTTGCTTTACAGCATAACAACGAGACCATGCAATGTCATGCTGACAGACTTTGCATTGCCACATTGATGTGATTTGGGAAGCTGCACCATCAGAGCATCATGGATAGTGATAGTCCATCAGCACAGTACTCCTATTCTTGTGGCCCACAATGGCTTAGGTGGTGATGACATGTGTGACTTGTAGGGTTCTGTTGTCCATAGGCCATGTAGTATGGCACAAGTATTTAGGCCCACACCAACTACGTATGCACTGCCTCATTCAACACAAGACTGATATGTCAACGTGTTCCTACATGATTGAGTGCCTTGTGGTCTGTCTTGTCCTTGAGGTGTACTTAGCGACCAGTAGGCCATTCTCATAGGTCCCATTCTGGAAACACTCATTGATGGCAGAATGCTGGAAGATGAATGAGTCATGTGCACTGCCCGGGTACATGGCAAGGACGTTGATGAAAAGGCCCAGATGGTCCACAATTGCCTGAACGTTCATGGAATAGTTGTGCTTCCTATTGTGGTAGATATGGAATCAAGCTGCAGGAGGCACAAGTTGCACATGTGTGCAGTCCATTGCCCCAACACATGTGGGAATCCTGCAATGGCATAAAAGCCTTGCTTGTTGTCCTGTTTTTGCTGGGCTGTGATAGGGAAGTAGAGGTACTGAGGCGTGAGGCTTATGATGGCATCCAGATCGGTGGGGAGGAACTTGGAGAAAGACCCCTGGGATACTCCTGCCACTCTGGCTGTGGTGGGTTGGAAAATTCCAGACACCATCATGTGGAGTACAGCCAGTAGCTTGGCCTGTGGAGGGATGTTGGTACAGCGCTGCGATGTTGGCTGCAGCCTCGGTGCAATCTGGTGCAAGAGGCGCACAATGTATTCCCTCCTGAACCTGTAATGGGCAATTACCTCCTCCTTCCTGAGGTCAATGAGGGTTATCCTCTGGCGGGATGTCCTCTCCTTTCTCCTGTGCTGCCTCAGTGGTGGTGGTGGTCTCCTCGGTGCTCCTAGCTGCAATATCAGTAGATCAATGGCGTAGTTGAGCTTGCCAAATTAGCTTTGGGTCTGTTCTGATTTTCTACCAGCGTGCTAGCATCATTTTCAAGACCAGCTTTTCCTTAGCAATAAAAAACTGCCGCTAATGGGACTTAGCAGCATTTCTAGAACAGTAGCTGCATTTCCAAAAATCCTTGTACATATGGTGTCATCAGCTTTGCAGGGGGTTTTCCGAGGGAACGCCTACCTTGCATATCTTTTTCGGAAAATGCCGCTAGCAGAACTGGTGTTGGAAAAAATAGGGGCTAGCAATGGAAAAGTGACGCTAAAGGGCTCTAGCGTCACTTTGTAAATATGATGCTAAAAGAAAAACACTGCAGCGGCGGTGTTAACTCCTTGTAAATATGCCCCCTGGTCTCCAATGCTGCCTTGAGATTGGTTGTCAGTTTTTCCTTTGTCCTGCGTATGCAATCATGCCAGTGCTTTTAGCAGTCACTCACTGTCCTCTTGTACCGGCACCGCTGTGCACCTTGTCCACTATGGTCTGCCATATGGCCTTTTTTCTCCCCAATGACATTTTGGAGCCAACGAAGAACTGGTGCTGGTGCTCCGTCACCTCTGTGGTCAAGATCTCATTCTCCTCCTCACTGGACTTGTACTTTCTCCTCCCCTGGGACTCTAGCTGGTCATCCTGGCTGGTAATGGGGTTGCTGGGGTTGTTATCCTAAGCTGTGCTCACTCCTGGCTGCTCCATTGCTGCTTTCAGGTACGTGTACCATTTTTTTCACATAGCAGCGTTTTAAATTTGTTTCCCTCTAGGTGCACAAAAGTGACGCTAGGACAGCTAGCATCTATTTTCTAGACGCTAATTGGCTGAATGTCACTTTTGCTGCATTAGGGTCAAATTTCTTAAAGACACAGCGCACACAACAGCGTCAGTTTTTACGACGCCAGTCTTTTCCTAACGCCATGGAACGGCATATTGTAAATACAACGCTAACATGGCGTTGGAATCTGTTGTACCATGGCAGTAATTTTTTGGGCGCACCGCTTTGGCAAAACAGGAGTGCGCCAGTTCTTGTAAATATACCCTCCAATATGTCTCAGATGGTGGGTTTTTTCCCCCCAGGGTACGAGTATGAACTTGCTCACTGTTAATGTGGCCATAACTAATAGTTTTCCTCTGTGGGCCTTATAGGATTTAGCATCACCCTTGGGTCTTTCGGAATGTGTGTTTAGAAAATAAATTGCCTGTAATGTTCCCTCTCACTACTTGGCAAATTTTGGTCACTTAAAATAAGTGAAGGAATGAACCTCTTGCTCCACAGCCTCTCCAGCAAAGTTGCTTCTTTCTTATTACCCCATGTGCTAAGCCTTTTGGGGGTGGGGGCGTGATGCCAGTAGGTAAGTACTTTGTACAGGGTCTGCCTTCCTTTCACACTTCTTCCTAGACCTGACAAAAACTTTCCTCAACTCTTGATCAGTAATCTGCTTAAACCACTCTTTTTTCCATCTCTCTTGACCTGGGGATTTCGGCAGTTAGTCAGGCAGTAGTAGCATCCCGTAGATAGTTGAGAGCAAGTGCCTAACCGGTAGACCCCCCTATAACCATTTCTCAGATGCTGAGAGTTCTCACATTTTTCCTTTTACCATGAGGTGTAATGCCCAATGTCTAACTTGCATGAATCTTCTAGCTCAGATACAACAAATTCTTTCTTGATATCTTTAAATCATTTAATTCCTCCTCATTTGAACAGGGAGCCTAGCATAAGACACCTACATTCTCTCCGGGTACCAGAGCTACCCCATTTAGTCATGGTGTGAAGTTGGGGTTCTTACAGTTAGAGGTGCAATGATGGCTGAGAACTAAAAACCTTTATCCTAGCCACGTCACGCTGAATTTCAAGGTCACTGGAGAGGACTGCAGACCTAAGTTCATATACCTTTCTTCTAGCCACAGGCCAGCTGCATTGATCTTCCTGCAATGGCATTGTCAATAAAGCACCATTGCTCATCTGGCTCTGTATTACCTGACTCGACCAAAAATTTGAATTGATCCACTCTTAGGACAACAAGGATAGGGATAGATGACCCTCCATGGGATCCTAGGATATTAAGACACCTGGATGCAATCCTCAGCTTCTGACCCCGTATGAAATTGCTAAGCATCAGCAGCTGATATTGCCTAAGCAGGGAGGGTGGTAATGTAAGTGGAATCGAATGGAACAAATAGGAGAACCTTTGGGGCAATGGTCCTCTTCACTCTGGCAATCCTGCCTAGCCAGGGGCAGCCATGCATATGCCACAGTTCTAGTTCTTTACGAAGGTCAGTTAATAATGGATAGTAATTTAAGTCTCTAATTTGTGCTTTGAATGGAGCAATATGGTGTCTGAGTAGGTTGCTGCAATGGAATCTCACCATATCAGGAAGAGCATTCAGAGCGCCTGCATTTAATCTGGAAAATTAGGGCCTCAGATATAGTGCTAGAAATCATGCTATATGCTTCGCATTCCCTCATTCGGTTGCACAGAGATTGCATCAGGTCTGTGGCCAACACTATGATGTTGTCCACAAACATCATCAGTTTGAAAGTCTCAATCCCAATCTGAATCCTTTTGATTTCACTATTCCTCCTCATCCAACCTGCGACAGGCTCCAGTGACAGTGCGAACAACATCGGTAATAGGGGACAGCCTTACTGTGTACTCTTATTGATGGCCAAGTTCAGGGAAGTAGCTCCTTTCACTCTGATCTGTGATGCCAGGGTCTGGTAGCTGGCTAATACCTATTTTCCAAACTGGGCAAGCCCCAGAGATGGCATTAGGCATTTTAGGGTAACTCTATTGAAGAGGAGATGGGTAGGGCGTTCCAAAAGGTGCACTGGGCATTTTCAATTCCATGCAGAATCTTTTTTGTGTTGCCATTGGCGACCCATGATGAAGCCCAACTGGTCAGGATATACCATTGCTGGCATCAGTGGACTAATTAAGGCCTCTAGGATCCTTGAATGAATTGGAATCAAGATTCAGAAGTAAGACCCTCTGTATGATCCACGCTGGGGGGGGGGATGTTGGCCAGATTTCAGGATAACTTACACAGCGGCTTCTAGCACCATATGGTCACAATATTCAATATTCCATATAATCAGAGGAAACTGTTTTAATAAAATTTGATGTTCAGGAGGGGCCCTGAGTAATGCACTAATGACTGGACGATGAGGTTCAGGTGACTTTTACCCCTGAGAGGACAGTCTCGGGCAATTGAAGACTTAATGCATTAATGACTGTTTCTGATTACAAAATGTCTGGTGAGAAGTGCTGAAGAATCAGAATGCAGTGAGGGAAGCACTTTGTCACATGTGTGTATGGCTAAAATTGAAACACACGATCAGATCTCTCCTAAGGGTTACTGCTTTTAGCTATGGGTGCAATATGGAAGGGGTGCACAATACTCATTGTACTTATTTCTCCCTGCCAACATTGACTCTGTGTTGACAATAGGTCTGCAACAAACAGGCCTTACTATGCCTGCGACAATTTGAAAGGTTTCCAGGGCAATAAACTGGAGAAAATTCTATACATTTCTAAGGTTTCATTAAAGAGCATTGAAAAGGGAACAATCCACCTTACGAGGTATACATGTGCCCCCTCCCTACCCCCCTCTCTCCTTTTGTGTCTCTTTGTGTGTCTATCTTTTATCACTTACTATGTTTAACATATGATATAGTGTTTACTCTATTGTTTAGTTGACCCAACTTATACATGGGTTCAAATATGGTGTCTGCACCTCTGTTTACGTGTCTACCTTATCGCTGGCCAGGTCTAACATAGGATACAGTTTCTACACTCTTGTCCAGTTTACCCTATCTGTACAGGGGTCTAAATATGGTGTCTTTACTTTTGGCCTGTATCTCTCATGTATCTATCCTTGTGTAAACATTGAAACCTATACACTTAAAGTTATCTTAATGTGCGCAGCATGTGGCGCAGTGTTCTAAACTAAATGACTGGTGCTAGGTCGGGTTTAACTGTGAATACATATGTGTTTTTTAACTTTGAGTACTACAGTACTTACCGTTCAATTATAAATGTATGTACTTAACATGTTTTTAACCTCTCCGGACCTAGCTAATGTGGGTTTGTGTTCTAGTCTTGTGTCGTTGGTGTTGTTATACGGTATTTTTCTTTATTGTCTAACATAATTTTGGTTGACTTTTTGGTCTATGTCCAGTATTTGATTTATGTCCTTTTTACATGTCATTTCCAGCCCTGATGAAGTTCCCATTGAGGGAATGAAAAGCGTTGGCTGAGTGTTGTTTGCTCATATGAAAAGAAAAAAACGGAATTTGAAATAAAGGATTTTTTGGGCACTACTAACAGTCTACTGGACTTCATTAGCTGGCGCACCCTCATTTGTAGTACAATATTCAACATTCCACTTTATTCAGGTTTAGTGCTGATGCCTGCAAGCACAGAGCAAGGAACTTTCTCTATGCCTATGCCTAGGTTACTAGATTCCTCTTATGTTCTGTTTCTAGCAAGCCCAGTTGGTGTTTGAGGTTTGCCGTAATATGTGCAAGTTCCTACAGTAATCTGCACCTCTTGATCCGCCATGATCACCCATGCTGTGGTGCAGGCATTATACAGAGCTGTAGGTCCCACTTTGCATAGAACCTTAAAGAAGTTGCATTTATGGAAGTGTCATCTTAAGGATTTTGGGGTCCTAGGCAAGAAATATTTTGGGGGGCCCGATTTGGAATATGTTTAATTTTATTAGCCACTTTTTGCTAATTCAATCCCTATGTTGTCTAACAATATTGAATTATTGTATTGTATTGTATTGTATTGTATGTAATGCTTATATAGCGCAAACTGTCACCCTACGGGTATCCTGGCGCTGTAACTTAGCAGATGACATCAACAAACAACGGGCCTGATTAACAGTGGAAGGCATTGCTCTCGTTCCTGGGGAATAACCAGGTTTTCAGACTCTTTCTAAAGCATAACAAAGAGTTAGCTTGTCTAATACTCTGGGGTAGGTCGTTCCAGAGGCGTGAGGCCGTTATGCCGAAGGCCCTGCCTCACATCCTGGATTTCTTATATCTGGTAGTTGTTACCAGGTTTGCGCTAGAGGAGCGAAGATGTCTTATGGGCTTATACCAGGTAAATCTCTCCTGCATAGATAGAGGGCCCGTACCGTGTACCGCTCTGAACACAATACATAAAGATTTGAAACTAACTCTTTCCTTGATGGGCAACCAGTGAAGATCTCTCAGGGCCAATGTAGTGGAGGATCTGCGTTGCCTATTTAATGCCAGCTTTGCTGCTATAGACTGGACTCTCTGCAACCCCTGCAAGATATATTGTGGAGCTCCCAGATACAATGAGTTGCAGTAGTCCAGTCTGCACAGAATTATGCTCCTCAGTACAAGGGGTCTAGCCTCATTCGGCAGCAGTGGAAGAATCTGCCGAAGTGCTTTTAGTAAAGCAAAGCAGACACTGACCGTTTTGTTAGCTTGTGACGCCATTTGGAGGTTGTCATCAATCAGGACGCCCAGGTTGCGTACGGTCTTAACTGGGGCCAATGGGTCATCCCCAGGAGTGAGTTTAAACTCTAGCGGCAGGCGCTGTACCATTTTGGCAGTGGAACAATATACCACCTCTGTTTTCCCCCGTTGAACTGCAAAGAATTTTCTTTGAGCCAACCGGCGGTCTGGCGCATGCACTCCTGGAAAATTTCCATGGTCACCGCACGCTTCCCTTCCAAAGAGAACACCAGTTGGGTGTCGTCAGCATAGTTGACCAGGTCAATCCCAAAAGATTTTATAATGGGGATCAACAGGCGCAGATATATATTAAAAAGAATGGGGCTTATTGCCGAACCCTGCGGCACTCCGTAACGTACCGGAGACTTAGAGGAGGCAAACGGTGTCATGGTAACCACCTGTTGTCTCTCTGAAAGGTACGATTGCAGCCATTTCAGAGCTCGACCTTTCACACCCATTCTCTCCAGCCTTCCCATCAACACTGCATGGCTCACCGTGTCGAATGCGGCCGACATATCTAGCAACACTAGCACAGATGAGTTACCATTGTCGGCTCGCATTCGCAAGTTATCCAATACGGTTGCCAAGGCTGTTTCCGTCCCATGTCCTGGGCGAAAACCGAACTGATCCCTATCCAACAGATGGTTCTCTTCAAGGTAGCATGATAAGGACTTGCTGACAACCTTTTCCAAAATTTTTATAGGATAGGGCAAAAGAGATATGGGCCTAAAGTTTGCCGGGTTTGTTGGATCCAGGGAGGGTTTCTTGAGCAGGGGGTTACCACTGCCTGCTTCCAGGCCTCTGGGACCACGCCTTCTTCTAAGGATTGACAGCAAATCTGTCGCATCCAGGGAATAATTCTTGCCCACATTCCTTCCAGATCTTATAAGGGAGGGGGTCTAGGGGGACCCAGACGATACACTTTGAGCAAAGCTGTTAAAAAGCTCCTTGGTAAGAGGTTGAAAATACTCCAAAGATGTTTCTGCCCAGGGTTCCTCAGCTAGTATCTGAGGCAATTCATCCTGGCGAATATGCATTGCCTGGGTCAAACCCTCCGACGATTTTGGCGATCTTTTCATCAAAATAGGTGGCAATCTCATCGCATAGTTTCTGCGATGCAACCACTTTATTGCCCGTGCAGGCGGGGCTAGAAAGATCCCTTATGATATTAAAGAGGGCTTTTGTACTGTTCGGCGCATGTAGGATGGATTTAGCAAAGAAGAGTGCTTTGGACTTGGCAATAGTCTCCTTATAATGGGCCTGCACTATGTTTCAGCACTTTCCTATCTGACTCTAAGTATAACCTTCGCCACCTCCTCTCAGCCTGTCTACATGTGATTCGCAATAATTTCAGCTCCTCACTGTACCAGGGGGCTGATGGTTTCCTTCTATTCTTCATCCGTTTTATAGGGGTGCATAGATCCAGAGTGTTGGTAATGTGGTTACAGTAGGTTTGATAGTTCTTGTCCACTGAGTCGCCAGGAGCAAAAAAGGTCTGATTCGAGAATATTGAATCTGGTCTGTTTTTTAATAATTATAATTATATAATAATTATACGTAAAGTTTAAATTAGAGAAATACAGAGAAGTGAGTTCGAGAGAAAGTTCATTTTCCTAAGGTGCCTTTTGGAAGGTGGGGGCCCTTCGCGAGGCTACGCAAAGCTGCAAAAATACTCCGCAAAGCTACGTGGAGTTACGCGAGCATGCAGAGTTGCTTGTTCCACATGCTCGCGTATGCTCGCAAGATGTTTTTGACGTTCGGCAACGCGGATTGCGTGTTCGGGGGAAATATCACGCAAACTTCACCACGCGGTCGCCAATGGGCGCGGCCATCTTGTTTTCCTACTCTTTGCATGGCTCTGGGGCCTGTTTCTCATCCCTCTCTAATCTTTTCAATCCTTTGTTTTTTACACTGTTTTTCTGATTTTTTATTTATTATCTATCCCTCTCTCTCCCTAAGTGTATATTTTGCGTTTTATTTCTACTTTTACTGTGTTTTTTTGACTTTTTTCTACTGTTTTATATTATTTGCTTTTTTACTCTCCTACTTCTCCTCCTGACTTTATTTTTTACTCCTTCATTTTCTTTTCCGCCCCGCCCGCCCAGAACCATGGCTAAGGGTACCGCCAACAATAGTAAGGGGAAGGCGCCTGCACCCAAGAGCTGCCTTCCTTGCGGCAGACGGCGCCCGGAAGGGGTGCAGCCCCGGGCCCTATTCACTGAGGCGGAGGTGGCCGCCCTTGTTTTTTTGTTCAGCGCCATCTCCCCTTAACCTTGGCAGCAGGCGGCAGGCCCGGCTCCGGTTATGCTACCCAGGAACGTCCACGCCGGTGGACGAGGGTGCGCCGGGCAGGGTCTCGCTGCTCTGGGGTCCAGCGCACCCATAACCAGCTGACCCACCGGTGGTCAGACATCTTGGACCGGGAGCAGGACCTGCTGGACCTGCTAGGTGTTGAGGTCGTGGGGCTTGGTGAGTAGCTATTTATAGTAGTATTGTGTGTTCTGTTCTGTGTTATTGTTATTGCGAACTTTTTTCTCCCAAATAGCAAGAATGCTGCTGCTTACATGCAGGTAAGTTACGTTTAAAAATCTTCTGTGATTGTTATACTTCTAGACACTAGACAGGTGCTAGGCGCTACTAATCTTACTTGTTTGCAACTTTGCGCTCGCTTGGGCTGATTACGTAAGAGAGTTTAGAGAACTTAAGTTAGGTAATGCTAGAGAGACTCTAGTCCGGTCCTTTGTCCTCGTGCTACTAAGATAGTGGTGAATTGATAGGTAGTTTCTTTAGTTCCTTAGTATTAGTTGGTAATTTTTTAGCGGTCTGCGTGACGCATCCTCTGTCACGTCACGTGCTGCTGAGTGCACTGCTGACTGCAGTCCTTAGTAGTTAGTTAGTGAGTGAGTAATATAGCAACTAAGTCATCAGCAGCACATCAGCAGCAACCAACCAACAATTTGGTGTATGCAAATTTATGCATGCGTCCATCTATGCATTTTAGAGGACTAAAATAAATGGAAATGCAGACTTAGTGAACAATTGGCCCGTCAAAGGGGGTTGATTCATTGATGATTTTGAATGAGATTGAAACTTAGAAGAAGCAAATATATTTTTGGCAATTCATTTCCAATGTCTTTGGAATAGGTGGGCTAGGTCAGGTGGTACTTAGGTTTAGGATTCTGGAATCAGAATGGAACACTGGATTAGTTAATAAATAATAACTGGACAGTCCGTGAATCCCGCGATACTACTAGTCGATCAGATTAGATAAGTCAATTTTATTGCAATTGTTGTGTCCAAAAATGTTTTTTTGAGCGTTTTAAAAAATATTTTATTTGTTTCACACCAATCATCAATGTTTGTCTCGTTCTTTATTATATCGTACATGATCAGCACCCAGGGGCAAGAAGACGGGGTCTGAGGCGAGAGCTGGAGAAGATGCCTCCAAGGGCCAGGATCGCTCCTCTACCGAGGGCTCTGCTGCTGGCCCCAGTAAGTCCTCCTGTTGTAAATATTAATAATTATATTTCCCTAACTTTTACTGCACCTTATTTTTTCCAAACTATTATTTCCGTTTCTAATTCTATTTTTTACCAAATCTTCTTCGATCTATCTGTTTCAAAATTATTGTTATCCCTGCCTCTAACTGCCTCTGCTCTGACTCTGTACTACTACTATTAGTCTGTCTGTAGCTAAGCTTGCCCAGTTGGCCACTCTTTATTTTTAAAAAGTTTTAAAACTCAGATTCACCAATAGCTCAAGCCACTGAGTCCAGTCCTTTGGGTTGTCCTCTTCTAGTCTTCTTAATCTTCTTGAGAGGCTTTTCGACAATTGCCACCAACAAAATGCCCAACCAGATATTTTACTATTTTTGATAGGATAGGACATACTACTACTGTCTACTCTACTACTCTAGTACCCGATTTGTACTAGTGATGTATGTAGTGTATGTGTGTATTTTAACTATTTTTTCAATCTTGCTAGTGAAAAAGAATAAATAGGGGGAGGCGTATATGGCATCTAAAAAATGTGTAATGTTTTTTCTAGGCGTACCGACCACCAGTGCCAGGGCCAGCGGCGGGGCAGGCGACGCCAGCCAGGAGGGAGCAGCGGATGCGGCAGTTGCCGCACGGGTGGGTGAGCCAGCAGCAGTGGCGGGCAGTGGTAAGTTATACTTATATTCCTTACTTATTGACAATAGTTACACACTCGCTGCAAGGATGTACACTGTATGTTGAGAGAGACTAAGTTGTTGTGAACAACGGTTAAAGAAGAAGACACCCTTTACTTAGCATTAGAGCAATAGCATTAGCGGCGGGAGTTGAGTAACTAATGGCCTCTTCTATCTGACTTCAAGTCAGCTGGGAAAGTTTTATGGAGAAGACTAAGGGGGATATTCACAAGAACGTGCGCTAAACAACTCCAAAAAATGTAACGCAACTTCACACATCG
Source organism: Calotriton arnoldi (assembly GCA_963921515.1). Taxonomy (NCBI): domain Eukaryota; kingdom Metazoa; phylum Chordata; class Amphibia; order Caudata; family Salamandridae; genus Calotriton; species Calotriton arnoldi. Next base: position 669,356 of record CAWUFW010008598.1, on the reverse strand, counting down.
CAGTCTATCGCGGGAAAATAACCCTGTGTTAACGTGGAATTCACAACACTGCAGTACCATGCGATAGTCTCCCGAAAATGCGGACAATGTCCGCGATGCAACAACCGCGACGGTGATAAACAACCCAAACCCCAACGCGTAAAAAGCTGCGATGGGCCCAAACGCGATAAGAAAACAGTGATAACCAGCGAGAGGCCAGCAATACCCACGCGCAATGCGGGAAAAAGCACAAGAAAAGCATACGGAAAATGACACCAAAAAGGAAATGAACTGCGGAGTACCAAGGATGCACCCTGACCGACTGCAGAGGACAACATGAGCCCCACAATCCCCACGGAGGAACACCCAGGAATCCAGGGCTCGTGGAAGGGCAATGAGAAGAGGAAGAGGAAGACGGGGTACAGTCTGCATGAAAACACGATTATCGTCACGGATGAAATAGAACACCACCACCAACTGTACGTCACCTCCAACGTGTCATTGGCAACAAAGAGGCAAAGATGGCACACCATCTCGGACCATGTGAATGCTTTCGCAGCGCCGAGGAGGACAATGGAAGAGGACAAGAGGCGCTGGATTGATGTGAATGGCAAAACCAAGCAGAAACTCGCTGCCAACATGAAAGCAGCAACGCACATCGGAGGAGGGGGGCCAGCAGAACACCAGGAGCTGAATGACATGGAGAAGATGGTGGCCACAGTCATCAGTCGGGAGACGGTGACAGGAGTTGGGGATCTGGACACTGCCCAACATGATCCGACGCTACATCAACAGGGTGAGTAACCACCAGGGACGGGGGGAGATGGGCACAATGGCACACATGCACAATTAAGCAGAGCACACTGCACACCCACAATGACTCCAGATCATGTCCCTGATCCCACGGGAACACTTCGGCACACACACAAACACCAAGTAGTCCCACGTACACCATGTGCCCAAAGGGGCACCCACTCAACACATCAACAATCACACAACCAACACATGCACATGTGCGAAACACAGCAGACATGCACATACGTCAGCCACACTGACAATGCAAGAGACACCACATGACGAGTGGCATGGCTGCAGTCCAATCATCATGACAATGTTCACGGCACGACACTGAGGTGGCTGAGTGCGGACCACAACCGGAAAGGAGCAGGTCACACCCGGACACAACCACCTGCACAAACAACCCCTGACGTCAACGACACATCTGCGGACAAACCATGTCCATGAGTCACAACTCGACAAAGAGCACAAGTTACCCATGTCTGCAACATCTCAGCACTGTGGAAGCACAGAACTGAAAGGCACACCGCATGAAGGGGATAAGTGGCAGCCAAATCAGAGCTGCAGGAGCGACTCACACACCGTGCAGCATACGCACATAAGAATAAGTGCACCTCGACATTGACAACATCGTGGTACAAACAGCAACACCTCCACAACAGAACACAGGACACAACAGGTGCCGCATATGTGCACGACATGGCCAATCACATCTGGCACAGCAGGAAACTGTGACATGACAATGTACAAGTACAACCTGTAACCTGCAAATATTTTTAATTCACACATGCTGTGTTTGTGGACATTTTGTACTATCCCATGATTGCCAGGGACGGCCACAATGTGGCGTGCTCATGTGAAGAAATTGGCAATGAGGGTGTTCCTACGGGCTATTCCTGCCGCAGCTGCAGTGGGATGTGGGCCACCTGCCCCATCATCCTCATCATCATCCGGTACTTCTAGAACTTGGATCCATGGGGCATTGGTGCGTACACAGATGTTGTGCAACAGACAACATGCAACGATCATCTTGCACACGATGTCTGGCCTGAACAGGAGCCTTCCACCTGTGACGTCCAGGCACCTGAAACGTGACTTCAAGACGCCAAATGTGAGTTCCACGATGCCCCTGGTGCGTATGTGGGCCGCATTGTACTGCCTCTGGGCGGGTGTGTTCGGGTCTCGGAGGGGTGTCATCATCCAAGGGCAGAGTGCATAACCTTGATCACCTGTGACAGTGCAGAGAGAAAAGAGTCAATACTTGGTTTGGCATGATGTGTTGGCAGGCCCACTAGTCCAGTGACGCCTGTGCTGGCTGTGTGTGGGGTGAGTGTAAGCCAGCCCTCAGGGAGTAGCTGGTGCTGGCAACAACCTCAACAGTCATCAAGCACTCAGAAATGCAATGTCCGACCAGCAAGGGAGCATGACTTGAGTTGCACAGAGTTAGTGGCCCCGGATGCACAGCGGCCGACATGGGCCTACCGCCACGGGACGCTGACTTGCGGGACACTGGGGTAGGGTCATGAGGGCAGAGCAGGGTCCCGTATGTATCAAAGGTTTTCGCGGAGTGTCTCGGGGGAGAGTGGGAGGTGTACCCCCAGGGCATGATGCAGAGGGCACATGCCAGCTGTGTCCGGCAACATGGCGGATATGAATGCCACAGACTCATGCCAAACACCAAGTCCGTACCTGCCAGTTGCTGATGACAACCCCCAGGCCACAGGCTCAGACACCAACGATGATCTGCCGGAGGCTGACGGTGTCTCACGTCGCACAGGGTTAGTGGCACCAGGTCAGTCCTTGCTAGTGGTCGACCTCCTCCGTAACGGTGATCCGTGTTTCCACCGGACTGAAACGCATCCTTCTCTCACTCCTCTCCCTGCGTTCACTGGCATGAACTCTGCCATTGATTAATCAGGACTTAGTTCTAGATGTGGGACATACTGGACTGCAGTGTAGGCCGGCTGCAGGGGTGGAGTATGTCGACGAATGAGGACTCCTTGGGGCCTGTGTCACGGAGGACAGCGATGGTCTGAGGAGGCTGCCAAGGTCGCGGGCATGGTTCTTGGAGCTGGCACCAGCACGTGGTGGGCCCTCTTTGACACACGACGGTGTCGGCAGGTGAGCAGTGCGGCCTTGGTGCGCTGGGGCGGGCAAGCCGGGTCTGGATGTCAGTGGCCTGGGGTGCAGCAGGCACACAGGCTCGCAGGCCCCGCTGCTCACGGCGTCGGCCTCGTGGTGGGCTGAGAGGCGCCGCCCTGGCAGTGACGTTGGCCATTCCGTGAGGGCACCACGCTCAGCGCCACAGTGTTTTTATCCACACCTCTGCGCAGGCCTGGCGTAAGCCGGGCCAACCCTCTACGCTCACGCACACAGGGGGGGACGCAGCGAGCGAGATTTCCGCGATCTACCCCACAGCCTGGGGTGACATGGTTGCGTCCACTGTCCACTACTCTCCAGACACCAGCAGTTAATGTCTGCATGGACATATCTGTGGTTTGCATACCCAGGTCTGTCCAGCACATTCACGCCACACTTGTCGTTGTGTACATACCCATTCATGGGTCACTTGCCTCATTCGCACATGCCTGCTTTCCGCCTCTCCACACGTTCAGCTGTTGTGTGGCTGTGGTGCCATGATGTAGCTGGCTTGTGTACATGGGTAGCCCAGGATCCCAATGGAGTTGTGTTGTCATGTCTGGTAGGTGGGCATGTTGATTGACATGTTGTATGTGGTTTGGTCACGTGTGCATTCCCACAGTTGTGCGTTGTGTGATGGTGGCTTTGAGGTGTGTGGTGTGTTCCTTTGGTACTTACCAACGAGCAGTGCATTTGCATAGGTGCCATCCTGGAAGCGCTGGTTGATGATGGACTGTTGGAGGATGTAGGAATCGTGCACACTGCCTGGGTAGTTTGCGACGACATTGGTGAACATTCCCCGGTGGTCCACTATTGCCTGCACATTGATGGAATGCATGTGCTTTCTGTTGCGGTAGATGTGTGCAGTGTCCGGAGGGGGCACAAGTAGGACATGTGTGCAGTCAATGGCCCCCAACACGTGTGGGAATCCAGCAATGGCATAGAAGCCTTGCTTGGTCTCCAGCTGTTCCTGCGCAGTGTGGGGGAAGTGAAGGTACTGGGGTATGAAGCTGAGGATGGCATCCAGGACAGGTGTGATGGCCTTTGATAGGGCTGGCTGTGAGACTCCCCCGACTCTGGCCGTTGTTGGTTGGAAGGTACCAGAGGCCAACGTGTGCAGCACAGCCAGCAGCTTTGTCTGCAGAGGGATGTTGGTTGTCCGCTGTGTTGGGGCCGTCAGCCTGTGGCCGATGTGGGTCATTATGTGGAGGATGGTTGTCCTTTTGATTCTGTAGTGGGCAATGACTTCCTCGGGCGTTAGGTCTGTGAGACTAGTGCGTTTTCGGTAGGTTTGCGGTCTCACTCTGCGCTGCCTCTGTGGTGGTCCGGGGGGGGGTGCCGGTCCGGGTCCTGGGGGTGGTGGCGGTGGGTGTTGTGGCCCTGTTGGGGCTCCAAGCTGCATGATGAGTAGCTCCATGGCGTCGGTTGTTCTTCGGGTGTGGCTGTGTGTGGGGCTCCGTTACCTACTGCAGGTAGTCGTCCTGCTTAACACCAGCAAGAGGCAGGTGTTAAATACCTGCTGCTACCGCGGCTTATCGCGTGGTTTTGACTCGCATCGCGGATCTGGCAGTTCGTTGTGAAAGTGGTGTAGTGGTGAACGCCTACTCTGCACCTCATTAGGGTTAGTTGACGGTGTCATCCGTGGGGGTAAAATTTGCGGCAGTTATCACGGGTATACTGGCGATGTCTGCAGTTTGCACGCGCTTGTGAATGGGGCGTTGAATCTATCTCCACTTTTGGTGCGTTAAGGTGGCGATAACTCGGCGATAAGTCCTTGTGAATGTGCCCCTAAGTGTCAGACGACCTTGATGGATGGGTTGAACGAAAAGGGAAAGAAGGATGGAAGGAGGAAGGACGGGCGAGCTGTAATATATGACTGGCAGAGAAGGCTGCGTGGGATGCATAGGTGGCTGATAGGAGTCAGATGCATGGGTGGTTGAAGGATGGGTGGAAGGTGAAAGAAAAGATGCCTGCCTGGGTGGGTGAAACTGACTGTATGGGTGATAGGAAGAATCCTCCGGGGTGTTTCATGGGTCAAACTCAAAGGCAAGCAAGGAAGGAAGGACGCATGGGTGGTGGCTCCTTCAACACTGCTGCCCCCCCGTGGATGCAATTGTAAATCTTTCAAGCGCCGCATGCTCCTCCGGGTGGCACGCCTGGAGGAGCAGATAAAGGTCCTGGAGGGTAACAAGCGACGAGCCCGCCGCTAGAGAACTCCGTTGTGTTGCCCCTTTTTTAATCTTTTTTTTGGTGGGTGGGAATTGGGCGTTGTTGTTGGGGAAAAGTTGGGGTTTATATTTATTATTTATTATGACAATTGACCGGACATTGGTTGGACTCTTTCTTTATCTTTGGACATTGGTTGGGGTTAGGGAGAGGGGTGGGTCAGGGGTTGTGGGATTTTTACATTAGTTTATTTTGTTAGGGGAATAAATTATATTTATACTTAAACTTTACATACAATGTAAATGTTTTGTGGGGGGGTTACTCTTTTACATCACACAGTTTCCTTTGCTGCTGCAGGGCCGCAACCAGTTTTTGATTTAAATAATCATCCGATAGTGTAACACACGAACAGATAGATGCGGTACCCTCTCTTGTGAGTGACTTGTCCTACTAGTACTGTCAGTCTCTCTTCTTAGTCTATGCAGTCTGCAACTGGACTCGGAAGGGTGTGGGTGTGTGAATTAATGAATTAATTCCCATATTATTTATGCCTCCCCCAAACATCTTCTCTTACCTGTGATTGATGTTTATTTAAACTTAGGCAAAGCGATGGTTGCATGGTGATGATGGTTTGGTTTCCCAAGATGCCATGGTGGTAGTGGTAGTAGTAGTAGACACTGGCAGTAGCATTTGCAAAAAAAGAAAATGAGACAGTCAGTCGCCTGAGGGAGACTCGGGAAGGTGTAGTAGAACGAAGAACAGTACACAAGAAGACTGCCAAACAAATAAAAACATAATGATTAGCAATGCTAAAGTAAAATAAAACATAATGGTGGCGGGGATAGCCTAGTACAAGTTACAAACTGTAGTTGACTCGACCTATGAAGTGGACAAGCGTAACCTTTAGTGCTGTAAGGATGATGAATCGATGCCGGCAATTAATTATGATGGATTATGTTTCTCTGGAAAAAAAATGGACTTGCAAATACTGAGCATGGGTGGGCTATCAGAAGAAGATCCTCGCCCTGACTTGAGTTAGTGTTGCTTTCACCACATCCGCCCCAGCAAGTGTGTGATCAATTATTGGTGTAAATTAATTTAGTCACACCTCAATATAAATCACACAGCCTGGCGGAAGAGGGTTAGGGTTTGATGAATGGTTGGGAATGGGTATTTGAGGGAAAGGTTTGACAAAGACAAACACTACACATGGACAACACAAAATCTTGGCAGACGACCATCATATTCATAAATCTGTTACAGGAGACCCATCTTAAATCCAATCAACCTAACTTGTTTATCCCAAAGAATTTTTCAAAGGCTTATTTTGCCTCAGCTCAGGCAGCAATAAGGGGGGTTGCGATTTATTTTGGAAGAGGATTAAATTGGGAAATTATTCAGATCGATAGAGATTTATATGGTAGATGGATCTGGCTTGTGGTAAGAGTAAATGGCAATCTTCTAAATTTGGTGAATTATTATGCACCTGTAGTAGATGATTCTGCCGCGCTTAAAAATATTAATGAGAAAGCCAGAACAGCGTTAGGCCTAATCATTCTCGGAGGTGATTTTAATTTTATACAGGATCTTCAATTAGACACCTCTAATAAAGCCAAAAGGCAGATGAAACCTGGGACCAAGAAGCTGATAGATGTTATTAAACAGGATCATCAATTGGTTGATCCTTGGAGAAGGGCTCATGGTGTAGCCAAACAGTATACTTATTATTCTAGCCAATTCAGGTCCGCTTCTCGCATCGATTTCTTTTTAGTGTCTCGTTCTCTTAGCTGTATAAAGACCGAGATTATGGCCAATTCTTTCTCAGACCATTCGTTGGTTAGATTAGAAATAGATTTAAGGCTGGGGGTTAGAGAAAAATCCAGATGGCAGATGGATCGGCTTCTCTTAACTAATCAACAATGGCTTGGGAATATGCAAGAATGGATCAGGGAATTTTTTGAGATTAATAGAGGAACTGCAAGTCTTTTCTCAGTCTGGGGGGCATTTAAAGCAGCAGTACGCGGGCAAATTATAGCCTTCATGGCAGGCCAAACTAGAGAACGTAAAGCTCGAATTGGGGAACTTCAAAAAGCAGTTGATATGGCTTTGATTAATAAAAAGAGAAGCTCTGCTGAAAGGGGTCAGGCTGCTGTAAGGGAACTTAATAGGGCCAAGCAGGAATTGAGGGATTTCTTTATCAGGGAAGAGATATGTAGTACAAAAGCATACCAGCAGAGAACCTATGAAGAAAGTCAGATGGTAGGCAAATTATTGGCATGGTCAACGAGAGCCAAACAAGAGGCAGCGGTGATCGATGAACTGCTAATCCCTGGGACACAGAATTCAATTTCTGGACAAGATAATATCTCAAAAATCTTTTTGGATCACTATAGGGATCTCTACTCAACTGACTACCAGATATCTAAACAAGCCATTCAATCTTATTTTGATGATTTAATCCTTACTCAATTCTCTATAGGACAAAAGAGGCTTTAATGAAGGATATTTCGATAGAAGAAATCACCCTGGCTCTAGCCACGATGCCCGGAGGCAAGGCTTGTGGAAATGATGGTATTCCGGCCGAATTTTATAAAGCTTTCTCGGCAGAATTACTTCCTTTTTGCTTGAGCTTTTTCATTTTGTTAGAGCAGGAGGGGAAATCCCAGCGTCTTTTAAGGAGTCATCAATAGTGAGCTTTGTTAAAAAGGAAAAATCCCAGGGAAGTTGGCTCTTATAGACCAATTAGTCTTTTAAATATAGATTACAAAATCCTGATGAAAATCTGGGCAAATCGATTTACTTCTCTGGCTCAATATGCTATTCACAAGGATCAATCGGGCTTTATAGCAGGTCGGTCAATGTCGTCCAACACAGCTTTTCTTATTCAAGCAATTGATTATTTTAACACCCACCAAACCCCTGCTATAATATTAATGGTTGATGCCGAAAAGGCATTCGACCTAGTGAATTGGGGAGCATTGTTTTATGGCCTTGAAAAGTTTGGCTTCCCAGAGCAAATTATTAATATGCTTCAAAATTTATATCAAGGAGCACAGGCCCAGATCAGGATTAATTCTAAATCAATAGGTCTAATTGATATAAAGCGTGGGACTCGACAGGGTTGTCCCCTGTCTCCGGTTTTATTTACTTTCTTCATAGAGCCTCTAGCTGTGAGGATTAGGGATAATATAGATATAAAAACTCCAATTGGGGGATGTCCAAAATCAAATTATTTGCTGATGACGTGATACTCTACCTTAAACCTGAAAAACAAAATGTTGATTTAATACTAAAGGAGTTCGCTCAGTTTGAGGCAATCGGAGGATATAAAATCAATCATAAAAAATGGAAGTATTGGCATTAAATGTATCCTGCAATTTTCTCCCAGATATGCTAAAACAGCAAGCATATTCCCCTGAACCGATCCGTTATCTAGGAATTTATGTGTCAAATAACTATTCAGATTTATTTAGGCTAAATTACGAAGCAGTATTAAGTAAGATTAAAGACTTATTGGGAAAGTGGGGATTTCTAGCTCTCTCGTTGATAGGGCGTGTTGCCTTGATCAAGATGTCAGTACTACCCCTATTAATTTTCCTTTTTTCTAATGTTCCGATTAAAGTCGGTGCAGCGTATTTTAGAGAATTGGACAAACTTTTCCGCCAGTTTATTTGGAATAAAAAGTATCAAGAGTCAAATTATCAATTTTACAACTAGATACAAGCTGGGGGGGGGCTGGCACTCCCCCATATCCGAACTTACTATGAAGCTGCATTTATGGATATTTTAGTTTGTCTGCTTGATAACAGGGGGACTTTGGATGGTTTTTTTATGATAAAAATGGCTGATGAAGCTGGGACTCAGCTCCCGGTTTTCCTAAAAACATCAAAACTGCCTAAAAAAGTAAGATATAAGACATATCAAGAATTCTCCATTAGACTTCGGTACTTTTTTCGCAAAAAGCTAAATCTTCGGGATTCGAATATTTGGGGCTGTCTGAGCTTAGAAGTTTGGGCCTTTTATTCGTCAGAACTACATTAAACTGTGGGAATCAAAAGGCTTTAAAGAGTTAGGCCATTTTATAATAAGAGGCAGATGTGTCACCTGGGAGGAGGTTCAGTCTAGATGTGGCACCCGGAGTAGGGTCCTTTTCCTTAGTTTCCTCCAGATAAGATCTTTGATAGATAAAAATTTACTTTTAGGCAACATAGGCGCCCCTTTGTTCCTTTCGTCTGTGTTTAGAACTAAAGTGACAGGTATAGGGAATTGGTATAGACTCTTTCAAAATCAAGGGGAGCCTTCTGCTGTCACCAACTTTCTGGAAAAAATAAAACATGAATTGTCCTGCAACCTCTCAATTAGAGAATGGCAAGCGATTTCGCAGCATGGTAATCAGGCACTTAGGGCTGCAAGTTTCAAAAGGATGGCTTTTCTGTCTCGATGGTCGGCTTACCATACTCCATATGCTCTTCATAAAATCTATCCCGAGATTGAAAATACTTGTTTTCGCTGTCAGCAAGCTGGTGAGGGCAGCTGGCTCCATATTGCTTGTACATGCTCTAAGCTGAGTCAGTTTTGGATCAAATTATGCGCTGGGCTTAGTCACACTCTGGGAAGTAATATACCATTAGAACCAGAGCTGGCACTGTTCGGTCTATTAAAACTAAGCCCAAACCAGGTTATAACAAAAGGAGGGGAAATGTTTCTATCAATCTCCTTTCTGGTGGCACGCTCTTTGATTCTGCAGAACTGGAAGACAACAAAAATTCCAACTTTTTTGGAATGGTATAAAAAAATGAAACGAGTTAGAGCATACGAAGAAGTATATGCGAAAAGGGTTGGAGCCTCTAAAAAATTCGTCTCGGTGTGGAAACTTTTTGATCAAATGGAGAGGGATCTGCAGGGATAACTTTATTATGTTTGTGGTACTGCTGGTTTAATTTTACTCCAGCGATATTAATCTGTTGTGTACTTCAGCTGAAGAGAATGGTTGTTTTCTCTTAAGTATTATTTTCTAGGTGATGCCTTCCATTTGTATTTTTATTTCTAGTATTAGTCTTCGAGTTGTATGTACGCCTTTTTGAAGGAAAGAATCGTAAAGTATATTTGAATCTGCACTTGCACTTTAATCAACGGTATCAATTCTCTCTGAATAATTGTATTTCTCTGACCTCAATTGAATCTGCATTCGCACTTTTATCTAGGAGTAAGGCCCTCTTTTGAATATTTATGATTTAGGTGACGACTCCTGCTAATGTTCAAAATAAGTTTGCTGAGTCTGTAGCATGGTACTAAATGCACTTCTATTCTGATCATTGGATTATTCCTACGTTTATATAAAAAACTGGCGATTTTATGTATTGAACAACATTAACTGTATTAAGATGTATATATATGCTTATTTATGTCTGCTCTAACTTATATTTTGCTACTCTGCTCAATAAAAAAAAAAAAAGGGAGAAAAAGGAAATGCATGCATGATGATGACTTGATGGTTAATGATAAGTAGTACTAACTAGACTAGTAGACAGTACAGGGCAGCAGTATATTATTAATAAGTATTATTATTATGCAATTTCCTTGCCTGTCTGCCCTCAGAGAGACCCAAATTACATACATTTTATGTTCTGTTGTACCGGGCTTCCTTTTAAAGCTAGCAAAGAAAATTAAAAAATAGCTGTAGGGATCAATTATAAGCAAAGAGCAAATATAATAAACAACAACACACAATCGTAATGATTGAAGAGAAAAAATGAATCAAATTAATTAAAAGATGATGAATGATACTAAGTTACTGTATGTTTGGTCAAATTGGGGAGTTGCATCTCGGCATTCCTCTTGGTCCTCCCTTCCATGGACGCTCCGTCCGTCAATCTTGGGTGCCACTGCCTGCCTGGCGGATGCGGATTGGTAAGGTAAGTGCGAGTTGTTTTTCCCAGTATAGCAGCACAGGGTAAAGGCCGGCCTGTAAGTGTAGATGGAAAAACCAAAGGGATATTGAAAAATCAAGGAGAAAAGAAATGCATAAATTACGGAGGAGTGCAACAAGAACACTTTCAGAGGCGGCATGGCTAAATCATCATGTCTACTCTGTTTCCAGCATTAACCTACAAGAACAACAGGACAGAGCAGGCCCACGGCGCCCACCCAACTTCCACTTAGCTTAGATTTTGAGCCAGACCAAGCACACATATACAGCAACATAGCATTTTCCAAATTAAGTAACGAAATCAATGCACCGCTGTCAGTCATACCACTACACTCGACTCCACCACTACACAGACATGTAGGTCTGCTGTGGTTGTTGTTGACTTGTTTACATTTTAGGCCACTTCATGAAACGCCCCGAGTTATTCCATCAATCATCTCCGATCCTACTGACTGACTGCGATGAGTTTAGTATGGTCATCATCATCATGGTGTCCAACTCAGTCTGTAGTGTACCTAGTGAGCCCAGATTCCATATTCAAAAATGCAATGGATCGGCCTGCAGTAGAAGTACAATTTTGTTATTAAACAACAAGAAGGGAAACATTGATTTGAGTCACTTTTACTGTGTAGATTAAATACTAGTACACTTCATGCACAACAACAACACAAACACCAATCACTCAGAGTCAGCGTCCAATGCATGGCATGCCATCCATCATTACCTGTTGTTCTTAAGGGGCAGTCCCTCTCGGCTCGGAAAGGAGGATAGCTATAGTCATGTTCTTTGGAGGGACTCGACGAGGCAGGCACACATTTCTTGCACTATTCTCCATCCAATGTCTGGCTTGAGGGAAATGGATTTAGGGCGAGTCAGGATGGAGCAGGACTCAGAGGAGTGGACTTACTTCTTTAATAAATGCACACAGTTGCAACTCCAATACGGTAATAAAAAGAGTAAGACGATGGTGATGGATTTGTTGTGATTCAAACCAGAAAGACAGAGACACACACAAATAATAAAAGTAAATATGGAAGAAAGTAACAAGTTGAAAGCCTAGTTGTCAGGGAAGTAGAGCTCGTCCTCAAACTCTTGTGGTTCACCCAGAAGTAGGTCATCTAACACTCTACTTCCATGACCTAAGTCGCCGTTATCATCTTCCTGCTGTGATACTTCAAGTATGGAGTAATCCGATGGTATAAAGTGCTGATTCATTTTGATCATGGTTAACCTCTCCAAGTTTTGGGGCGAGAGACTGGTCCTTTTCACTGTTACAATGGCACCAGCAGCACTGAAAACACGCTCAGAAGAGACACTTGCAACAGGGCAAGCCAGATAGTTTATCGCCAGCATGCTGAGCACTGGCCATTGGCGCCTTTTCCCATACCAATACAGAAATGGGTTTTGATCAATGTAGACCTCTGTTGGGTCATCCAGATAGGCCTGGACCGTCTGCTCAATGCTATGGGGTGCTCCGCTTTGCTCAGCCTCTTTTGCCTTAGCTTCAGCACTGGACCTAACAAGCCCTTGCAGTAGAAACCATTCCTGTGCCGATTTTGGTGGGGCTGATGCTCCTGTTCTTGTTGATGTTGCTCTTGGTGTTGTTGGTGGTTTTGGCTGCTGTGAGCCAACCGCACTGCCCTCAGGCTCTGAAGTTGAACTTGACGCCGGCTGCCCTGCAGTACTTGTTGTGACCTGGAGTAGCGGGCCTCTAATTGCCAGCCGTTCTTTTTCTAAGTGACTGGCTTCCACAGCTATCCAAGTTTTGTACTTGGCAACATCCACTTCTGAAAAAGGAATCAATGTGTTATTGTTCAGTACTGCTTTGTACCGTGGATCCACAATTATTGTGGCAGAAATGTAATGGTTGGATGACACAATGTCGCTTTGCACCCTTGTATTTTCAGATAAGCGAAGGGTTAAGCTCTCCACCAACTCATATGCTTCTTTTTTTTCCTCCACACCTGCGTACATTGCAGACACCCCCTTTAGCTGTTCCTGTAGCATGTGCAACAATGGGATAGCTTGGCCCATAGTACAGTCCTCCTTGCTGACTTCACGTGTGAAGAGCTCAAAAGGAAGTAGCATTTCTGTCAGGCATTTAACTAGGCCCCATTGGTCCATCTCAACGGTCATGCCTTTCACAGTAGCATCCCCTCTTTGCATGACATATTCATTGATTGGTCTGTTCTGCTCAAACAGACGTTCAAGCATGTAATAAGTTGAGTTCCAACGTGTTGGCACCTCCTGGATGAGTGCTTTAACTGGCACTCTATGCTCACGTTGAATGATCCTCAGCTGCTTCCGGGCTTTAAAAGAATGGCTGAAATATGTGCAGATTCTTCTGCAGGTGGTCAGTAATTTGCTGACTCGGTCTTCTTTTTTCAGAAAGTCTTGAACAATAAAGTTAATGTTTTGCGCCAAACACAGGACCCTGAAATAGCCACCATCGTACATGGCCCTAACTATATTACTGCCATTGTCCGTGGCAACAAAACCAATGTTAAGCCCTCTTGGGTGCAGCCATTCAAAGACCTTGCTGTTAAACTCTTCCAAAATGTTTGCAGCAGTATGAGATTTCTCCATGGCGAACATAGCTACAGTTGCATGCTTCCGAGTGGCATTAAAAATATCAGCAGTGTCAACACCAGCAGATATCTTTTCTCTAACCCCCACAAAAGAGATCCAGTGTGCAGTGATGCACATGTAATCAGTGGCTTGGCAACTGGTCCACATGTCTGTTGTCAGGTGGATAGTGTGAACAGCACTCTGCTGCAAAGCTTGTCCAAGCAATTCCAGCACGTCGTGATGTAGTGCTGGAACAGCAACTCTGGCAAAATAGGACCGGCTGGGAACCTTCCATTTTGGGCAGATGGCTGTCACAAATTCAAGAAAACCCACCCCTTCCACAAAAGAAAAAGGGAGGAGGTCCAGCGCTAACATTTTAGCCAGCTTCGCATTGTACAAACGTGCCGTTGGGTGGTTGCGTTCGTACTGCCCCTCCGACCTAATCATGCTGAGAATGGTAGGCTGGATTTTTTTCTTTTCTGGTACCACTGATGCAGGTGATTTCTTGGTGCCAGATGTTGTTAGGCTCAACACCGCACATTTTTTCATTGCGGTACTCTATTGCCTTAGTGTCTCAGCCTGACTCTTACTCTCGTGCCACTGAGATGTTGCTGAGGCTGATGAGGATGTGGGCGGTACCACTGCACTGTTGGGGACAGGGCTACTTTGTGTACCAGAGAAAATGTCTCCCTCTTGTTCACCTTCCACCGCGATCGTATCTTCTACTTCTTCATCACCACCAACAGCAATGGGTGCAGTTTTTTGGCCTTTAAGGTGCGCCTCCCACTGGATCAAGTGGTGTTTTTTCAGATGGGTTGTTTGGCCTCCGGTACCATAGTTTGTACCAAGCTTACCCCGACTAACACCTTGTCCACAAATGGAGCATATAGCAACGTTCTCCTCCTTACTGCTAACGGAAAAGAAGTCCCAAACTGGGGAGGTGAACTTTCTGGTGCTGCTGGTGGAGGTGCCACTTGCAATGCCGGATGAAGTGGAAGGTGGGCGTGGTGAAGTCTCACTCTCTGCAGACGCAGTACCTACTTCTACTGAGGTGGTTGTGCTGGATGTAGGTCGCTGCCGGGCCTTTGCAAATGCAAATATGGAAGCTGCAGGTGATGTTAGTGTTATCTGTGTTGGTCGTATCCGTGCCACATCCCTCACAGCAATTTGGGATGGGGTAATGTCGGTCTCCACTGGGACGGGACTAATGTCCATGATGATGACTGGCTCGTCATCATCCTCCTCTTCTACATCTACCTCCATAACTCTAAGGCTTTCTGGAACCTTCCTTTTCCCTAGCCTTCTCTCGTGGCATGTCTCACTCTCATACTGAGGTGGTGGCATCCAATTGGCATCTAGATCATCAGAAGGGGGGGCTTGCAGAAGAACTCGATGGACTAACCCTCCTTTTCCTTGCTGGGGATCTGGAAGACAATGGATCTTCTGAAAGAGTGGCTTGCTCTTCTTCCTCTGCAGGAAGCTCTATCTCCTGAACTGCCCCTACTTCGGGAGGAACGAGTACTATTGTGGGCGGTGGTTGCGGCTGTTGTTGCGGCTGTAGTTGCAGCTGTTGTTGTCCACTTATTTGAGTTTCCTGCATTGATTGGGTGCTACTTTGCGATAACGATAAGTCAATTTCAACATCACTGCTCGTCTGCGTTGTCGTGATTAGACTGGCTGCCTCAGCGACAGACATGGGCTTGGGCCTAGGTTTAAGGGATGGGTCCACTGATGCAAGGGTGCTGCTCCCAGCTTGCTCCCCGGACACCACTGCTGCAGGCGCAGTTTTTTGTTTCCCAAAAAACATCTTGGGTGGCACACCAGTCTTGGTAAGTGGCAGCTCCTTCTCACTGGCAACTTTCTTGGTACTGGAGGACCTGGTAGCTTTCTTTGGGGCCATCTTCTTCAGATGTCAGCAGCACGCAGTGGCACAAGTTGAAGAGATGTCTGTCTGTGGTCACACGTCACGTGACGTCGTGCGCAGCAGGACTTCTGTCTGGCAGTACAACGGGTGATTATGACACCTCCTCCTCAGTCTTTTGTGCACCTAAAAGCAAAGAAGCCAGAAGAACATCAGTGAAACGTGGCATTTGTTGTTGTGGTTCAATTAATACTAGTACAAACAAACAAATATAATACTATATAACTTAGTGTGTGGTCACACTTGTTAGTGTTATTATTAATATTATTAAATTTTATTAACTCAGTTTAGTTATTAAAAAAACATAACAACAGTGTAGCCATTTGTGAGACTTTGACAACAAGGGCTTTCATGGTGTACTGTGTACACTCAGGAAGGATAGGAAAGAAGAAGAACAAAAACAAAAATACAAATGTAATGGAACCTGTTTGGCATTGTGCATCATGTGGGATGCAGCATTCATGGAGCTGCAGCTGGCAATGGGGATGGAAACAGTAAGCCAAGAGGAACAAAGGAAAGACATGCAGGCCTATGGCAAAAGCAGCACACTAACTAGTACTACCACCACAAAATGGCCACCAGCCACATGGTCACTCACAGTCACAACAAGCAGGAGGCATGTAAAACAATGAATTCAAGCAGGCCTATATGGCCAGACAAAGGAGGCATACTAAACAACACAGCTTTAATGCAACAATGCAAAAACGAAAATCCACAGGGCTAAAAAAGGTTTGCAAGTTACACAACAACCACACCACACACATCCAGCAAAGGCATTTAATTAACACACACAACAAAAGTGAAATACCCCCAAAAAAACACATTTTGCTATTCAATCCAATGCCATCCATGCCCTATATGATGTTTAAAATCAACAGACACCACAGAAACATTTGCTTCATGCACCCATGAGTAGCTCTGGGCCTATTGGTTGGAAAACCCATTGGCAGACTAGGCCACATAGTGAATCAATTCAAATCAATAATATTGCAAATGTATTAGAAAATGTAGTGAACTGTGCTGCATTTTTTGCTAGGTAAAAGAAGAAAAAATTGCATGCAAATCAACAACAAGGCATGGGCACCACAAAGAAGGCTTGCAGGCCTAATACAGAAGCACACTGGCTGTCTTCACAAAATGGCCGCCAGCCACATGGCCAGGCCACCACAACAACAAGAAAGGGAAGACAGACAATGCAGGCCTATGGCAAAAGCACCCTGGCTGCCTTCACAAAATGGCCGCCAGCCACATGGCCAGGCCACCACAACAACAAGAAAGGGAAGACAGACAATGCAGGCCCATGGCAAAAGCACACTGGCTGCCTTCACAAAATGGCCACCAGCCACATGGCAAGGCCACAAGAAGCAGTAAGCCAAGAGGAACAAAGGAAAGATATTCAGGCCTATGGCAAAAGCAGCACACTAACTACCACCACAAAATGGCCACCAGACACATGGTCACTCACAACAAGCAGGAGGCCTGGAAAACAATGAACTCAAGCAGGCCTATATGGCCAGACAAAGGGGGCATGCTAAACAACACAGCTTTAATGCAACAATGCAAAAACAAAAATCCACAGGGCTAAAAAAGGTTTGCAAGTTACACAACAACCACACCACACACATCCAACAAAGGCATTATTGAACACACATGAAAAAAGTGAAATACCCCCAAAAAACACATTTTGCAATTCAATCCAATGCCATCCATGCCCTAAATGATGTTTAAATTCAACAGACACCACAGAAACAGTTGTTTCATGCACCCATGAGTAGCTCTGGGCCTACTGGCTGAAAAGCCTAGTATGGCAGACTACTGGGCTAGTGAATTAAATACATTTTGCAATTAATTAATTTCAAAAGTTGGAGAAAATGCAGTGAACTGTGCAACATGTTTCCTTTATAAAAGATGAAAAATTACTTACAAAGAAACAACTAGGCTCCTACTGAACTACAGGCCACCCACCACAATAAATATTTTAAAAAACTATGAAAAGTACTAAAAAAATGTAGGTGCAATGCCCCAATCAAACAAACAACACCAATTTTCCAACTTACTTGTAAAATCTCAGATCCAATGATATATGATACAGCAGCCACAAAGAGTGATCCTTCCAGCTCCAAATCCAAATGAAAAGAGAACAGGAGATGGACAAAGCACTGGGAGTAGCCAGCTGGACAGGAACAGGAAGTTGGAGACTCTGGGGCACTTCCTTCCTCTTAAAAAAAAAGTAAAAAAAGAAAAAGGACTCCTTGCACAAAAAAGTACAGCCAAATGTCAATCTGAGGAGTTTTTTTAATCCAAATCACCGTTTCGAGAAGGTTTTGATGCTGCTCGAGAGAGATTCTTCTCCAGATTGCAAATTCTGCGTGTTCGGGATCGTGAGCTTTGCAAAACTTCTGCCAGAAGTCCGATGGCACGCCCGAATGACGTGTTTGCGATCGCACACTCTCGCGGGAACGTGCGGCCAGCTACCAATTCTCGTGGCGCTCGCGAACAGATGGGAAATCTCGCCGGCATCCCGGTAAGTCGCTCCCGCGCGTGCGAAAACGCATTTTGAGAGCACGAACATAAAAAAAACTCTGTTCCGCTGCGGAGCGCGGAGTTTTCGGTAACTCCGCATTCTACGCGGAACGCGGAGTTGCCAAAAATCCACAAACTCCGCGAGCGGAGCGGATTTTACTCCCAGGGTTAATTGAGACACCATTCAGTCCCTAGTCCATTGCGTCTTGGTGCCAAGAATAAGATCATGATGGGCATGTGATCAGACAAGGCTGTGAGCCAGATTTACTAAGACCTTGCTTTGCCTGTCCGTGACGCAAGTCTTCACAGGTCGTTTAGTGGGATTTATTACTCTGCATGAAAGGGGCGTTCCATGGGTGTTGCTGTGGGTGTTCCCACGCAACACCCATGGATTCTGACACATTCCCAGATGAATATGGTTTCATAAACCCAAGAATGCGCCAGATTCTAAGGCCTCCCCAGGGGAGACGTTAAAGTGGCGCAACAAGGAGAAATGCCTTGAATTCTCTTCATTTTTTGCTCTTGCTATGTGTGTTGCATTTTGCAGCACACATAGAAGAAGGAAAACGCCATCAAAGATTGTTGTTGTGCAGGAAGGTGTCCCTTCCTGCACAGGAATGCGTCGTATTGCTGTAAATACGATGCATCCCTGCATTTTCCTAATGATGCAGCTCGGCACAGCAAGATGTCTTGCAGCGCTGTGCTGCGTCATTTACTAGTAAATATGCCCCTTGGTTTCCCTTGCTTGAATAAAATGTAACTATGGTGACCAAAAACTACATACACCTAATCAGTTACATGTGTGCAAAAAGAATATGGGGCATATTTTTGAGCCCCTTGTGCCACCAGAGTGTCACTTTTTGTGACGCTCCGCCAGCGCAAACTTTGAAATCATATCTATGAGGCCACGCAAAGCCACTTTGCATGACGTTGAATGGCCTCATAGATATGGTGTAAGGCAAGGCAACGCAAATCACTGCGTTGCCTTACTCTGATGGTTCCCCAGATTTACAACACCATGTAAACCTGGGGATGTGCCAAAACCTTACGCCTCCCAAGGTGAGGCGTAACAAGGAACTTCATTTCTCCTCATTTTTTCCTCTTTCCATGTGTGCTGCATTCTGCAACACACATAGAAAGAGTAAAACGTCTTTCAAGATTGTTTTTGTACAGGAAGGTGCCCCTTCCTGCACAAAAACAATCCTGCCAACAACACAGGCACTCTTGCACCATGGCACAAAGGTGCCTGCATTGGCGCTAGGCTGTCACAATGGCGCCAGGGCAGGAATGCACTGTATTGGATAAATACGATGCATTACTGCCCTTTCACTTTGGCGTAGGGCAGTGCAGCAAGGCGACTTGCTGCGCTGCCCTATGCCAAATCCCCATAAATGAGAGCCTAAGTTACTTACCCCCTGCTAAGGCTCTTTCTGGTCGATACTCTATCCAACTGCGGAATCCACATCCGGTGAATCTCCCCAGGCATCATACTGGGCGCAGAAACTCTTACAATAGCTCCCAGGCCCCAGCAATCAGTACCATTGGCTTCTGTTGTGCTTCCATCCTGTCTTCACCAATGAGGACACAGCCCCTTATATAGGTGATACCCTGTGCGCTGACGTAAGTTTATTCATTGTACTTTTCTGCACCTGCAGTTAAAATGAACTGGCATTGTTCAAACCTAACTTGAAACCTAAATAATTTCCTGAAAGTCCTCTTAACAGAACGTCGATAAGGCTCGGCAGTAAGGAATGTGATGTTAGAGTATCCACTAGAAAGAGTGCTACCTAAGGTAAGTAACTTATTCTACTGATAAATACTTCAAACTGCAGATTCCTCATCTTGTCAATCGATACGAAAGAAGTGCCCCATCATAGGACATGGGTCTGAGTAGTAGACTTTACAACAGGAAGTCATGCAGGACAGAAAAGATTGAATGACTAGGGGAGGGTGTAACTGGTGTAATTCTAGCGTGATTACCCGTAACTATTGTACAATTATTTGTAATTATGTGTAACTGTGTGAGAAGCGTAATGCAGCCTATAGCACTATTTTGTTTGGTGTAAAATGCACTGTTGCATCCAAAATAGGCCTGAGGAGGAGCTACGAAAATAGCACTAAATGCTACAGTACATGAACAGCAGTAGCCAGCAGTAGCCAGCAGTTGCTATCTATCTCTTAGGGGCATATTTACAAGCCCCTATCGCCACCACAACGTCACTTTTAGTGACGTTGTGGTGGCGATAGGCGCTTCGCCTTATTAACAAGGCAGGGTTAAGCCACTTAATGTGGTTTAACGCTGCCTTGTAAATAAGGCACCCTTTCATGTTGTACTTAGTGTGAAAGGGGAGGGCAATGGGTGTTGTGGTGGGCGTTTCACCGCAACACCCATTGATTTTGACGCTACCCCCTATTTACAAGGGTGACGTAGGAGGCAGCACCAAAATTATGACCAGGGAAAACCTGGTCTTCAACAGGCGAAACGAGGAGAAATGCTTTATTTCTCCTCATTTTTGCTGTTTCCATGTGTGCTGCATTGTGCAGCACACAAAGAAACAGCAAATTGCCATTGATTGTTTATGTGCAGGAAGGTTAAGCAGCACACATAAAACTTACAAAACGTCATTTAAAGATTGTTTATGTGCAATAAGGGAGACCTCCCTGCACATAAACAATCTTCCCCTCAATGCATACACCCTTGCACTAGCCTGCGTTGGCGCTAGGCTGCTAAGTTTAGCGCCAGCGCAGGGGGAAACGCAGGGCTGCGCCATATTGTTGTAAATATGGTGCAGCCTTGCATTTCTGAAGTGGCAGAGTGTGGCGTTAAGCCAGGAAGGCTAGCGCCGCACTCCGTCACTTCGTTGTAAATATGCTCCGTTACTTCATTGTTCCTGTGCTTCTGAATTAAGATTTTTTCCCCAAATTACTCTTAATTACTCAAACTGGAGTAATTGCGTAGTTTTGCATCACAAGACTACTGCATAATTACTGAAATTACTCCAATTACTCTGGCTTAGTTAACATTTCACCCAGGCCTAGCAATTGCACCATATAACCAATAGATGTCCCTGTAGCACATTGCATGGTGCAGATACACCATATGACCAATAGAAGTCCCTGTAGCATGTAGCATGGTGCAGTTACCCCATATGGCCAATAAATATCCCTGCAGCAAGTAGCATGGTGCAATTATACCGTATGACCAATTAATGTCCCTGTAGCCTATATCATGGTGCAGTTACACCATATGACCAATAGACCTCCATGTGGCACATAAATGTTGTATGTACACCAAAGATGTCCCTGTAGTGCCAAGCATGGTGAAGTTACATCTTTCTACCAATAGATGTCCCTGTAGCACATAGTACGGTGCAGTTCCATCATGTGACCAATAGATGTCCCTGCAGCACATAGCATAGTGCAGTTACACCTTGCCACCAATAGATGTCCCTGTAGCACACAGCATGGTGCAGTTACACCTAAACACCAATAGATGCAACTGCAGCACATAGCATGGTGCAGTTACACCATGTGACCATTAGATTTCCCTGTAGCACATATCATGGTGCAGTTAAACCTTGCCACCAGCACATTTCCCTATAACACAAAGCATGGTGCAGTCACGCCATGTCACCAATAGATGTCCCAAAAGCACATAGCATGGTGCAGTTACACCATGTGACAAATAGATGTCCCTGTAGCACATAGCATAGTGCAGTTGCACCTTGCAACCAATACATTCCCTGTAACACATAGCATGGTGCATGCCTCTTTCACAAAGATACCTGCTTGAAAGGGTACCATATTTACAAAGTGGTGTTAAGCCATGCAAAGTGGCTTAACGCTGCTTTCTTAATATGGTACAGGGCATTGCACCGCCGGAATGACTAAAAAAGTGACGTTCTGGTGGCGCAATCCCCTTGTACATATGCCGCAATATGTCCAGTATATGTCCATCCAGCACATAGCAGGTAAAGATACACCTTGCCAGCAATATATGTCCCTGTAGCACACAGCATGGTGTAGTTAACACCATATGACCAATAGATGCCCCTGTAGCACACAGGATGGTGCAGTGACACTAAATGTCTAATAGATGTCGGGTAGCAGATAGCATGTTGCAGTTACATCATATCACCAATTGATGTCCCTGTAACACATAGCATGTTGCAGTTGTACCTTCCCACCAATAGATGTCCCATGTAGCACAAAGCATGCTGCAGTTACACCATATGACCAATTGATGTCCCTGTAGCACATAGCATGGTGTAGTTACATTATTTTACCAATAGATACCCCTGTGGCACGTAGCATGGTGCACTTACACTTTGCCACCAAAACATGTCCCTGTAGCACACAGCATGGTGCAGTTACACCATATGATCAATGGATGTCTCTGTAGCAAATAGCATGTTGCAGTTACACCATATGACCATCAGATGTCCCTGTAGCACATATCATGGTGCAGTTGCTCCTTGCCACCAATAGATGTCCCTGTAGCACATTGCATGGTGCAGTTACAACATATTACCAATAGATTTCCCTCTGGCACGTAGCATGGTGCAGTTACACCTTGCCACCAATACATGTCCCTGTAGCACATAGCATGGTGCAGTTACACCTTGCCAATAGTACATGTCCCTGTAGCAGATAGCATGCTGCCGTTACACCATATGTTCAATATATGTCCATCTACCACATAGCGTAGTGCAGTTACACATGGCCACCAATAGATGTCCCTGTAGCACATAGCATGGTGCAGTCACCATATGACCAATAAATGACCCTATAACACATAGGATGGAGCAGTGACAACATATGACCAATAGATGTCCCTGTAGCACATAGCATGGTGTAGTTCGACCTTGCTCCCAATAGATGTCACTGTAGCACACAGAATGGTGCAGTTACTCCATATGACCAATAGATGTCCCTGTAGCACATACAATGGAGCAAGTACACCATATGTCCAATATATGTCCCTCTAGCACATAGCATGGTGCAGTTATACCTTGCCACCAGTAGATGCCCCTCTAGCACATAGCATGGTGCAGTTACACCTTCCCATTAATTGAAGTCCCTGTAGCACATAGCATGGTAAAGTTACACCATATGACCAATAGATTTCCTTGTAGCACATAACATGGTGCAGTTACACCATATGGCAAATAGATGTCCCTGTAGCACTTAGCATGGTGCAGTTACACCTTGCCACCAATAGATGTCCCTGTAGCACATAGCATGGCGCAGTTAGACCATATGACCAAAATATGTTGTTGAAGCACTTAGCACGATGCAGTTACACCATATGAGTAATAGATGTTCCTGTAACACACAGCATGGTGCAATTACACCTTGCCGCCAATAAATATGTCCTGTAGCACATAGCATGGTGCAGATACACCATACGACCAAACAGATGTCCCTGTAGCACATACCATGGTGTATTTACACTCTGCCAGCAATAGAGGTCCCTGCAGCATATAGCATGGAGCAGCCACATCTTGCCACCAATAGATGTCCTTGTAGCACATAGCATGGTGCAGATACACCACCTGAGCAACCGATGCCCCAATAGCACATAGCATGGTGCAGTTACACTTTGCCACCAACAGATTTCCCTGTAGCACATAGTATGGTGCAGTTACAGCTTGCAATCAATAGAATTCCCTGTAACACACAGAATGGTGCAGTCCCACCACGTGACCAATAGATGTGCCCCTAGCACATAGGATGGTGCAGTGACAATGTGTGACCAATTGTTGTATTCCTCTTAGGGTGTCCATAAACGGGCTTTCCAGTATCATGTCCTTATATAGGCACAATTCGCCCTGTCCTTATATAGGCATAAAATCCCAGTCCTTATTTAGGCATTAAACCGTGCACTACAAATACAGGCATGGTCTCCGACATCCGTCCACCCTAACGTCACAACGAGTTCATGAAGAACAGACCCTTAGGCTGCGGGAGTTTCCCTAGCCCAGGACTATTGATCTCTTCAAGGACTCATATATTATGCATGAACCATTATTCCTTAGGGGTTCATTCATGACGTCTTCCGCTGTCCGACTCACGTCAATGCTAACATTCTTAGGTACTTCTCAGGTATAAATATACCTTCCCTAGCCCCTGTAAATCAGAGGAGACCTCGACTTCAGAGGAGCCCGTTTTCCTGCCTGACGCACTGAGAAGACGCTGTCATCCCTGCACGCAGAGAGTCCAGCTTCCAGTGATCTGACTTCCCTTGCGGGGTGTTGGAGTTCGAGTCTGGCAAGAGATTCCTACCTCTCTCATTCTTCAGGTATGGAGCTGACTAGAACCTAGAAGGACTCTTGGCATACTAGGCATACAAGGCTTAACATACTCTTAGTATACCATAGTAAAGAATACTTCACCTACTTCATACCTCTCCCTACACCTAGGTTAGGTTAGGTACATTGGGGTAGAACTAGATTAGAAAAGCATCGTATGAGTACTCGCATTTTTAGTCTGTGTCATTTATGTAAATGCATATATACTAAAAGATAATGCTATCAAAGTATTATTTATTTCTACTGCTCACACTGTACATTATTTATCTCGCATACTGTCTTGTGATCGTAACAGCACATTTTACTTACACCAGAAACAAGACTGTTCAATAAATCTTTTATTGAAACGCCCGTCTGTTCTTTCTGTGTAACTTTGAGGAAAACTAAGCATGCACGATTGAGCTGAGTGAAATAGTTATCTATTGTTTCCACGACTCTGGGACACGTTCTGATTCTAAAGGGAAACAAAGTGGTCATGTTTTGCAGCTGCCAGAAACTACTCCCTTCTTGTCATCAAGGAGTTTCTAGTGGCCTCTGAGCTAGCTGGCACAAGTAATTAAGTTTAATATACTCGATAGGGACATACGGACCTTAGTCCTATGTCAAACCTATAGGATATATTATTCCAATGCGCAGAGCCTATTAGGGAAATAGGAGCTACACTACATGGCGCCCAACGGTTTGGTAAGGCGGTAATTCAACGTTAGATACTGAGTAACTCAGCCGTGCTTTTTCTCTCAGATACCCCTACCCATATACTCCAAAGACGTCTGGAGTGGGCAGGGTTAAGTATCCACCTCGGCTACATAGGGCAGTACCCTATATATTAGCTGTTTGGTTTGCTCAACGTTGAAGGATACAGTGTTCCAAAAATATTGTGCACCTTATCTTTGTTTCCTTGAAACTTGTTCTACATTTTTCAAAAAACAAAAATGCATGACTCCGACAATGACGCCGGAAACGGTGGAGCTGCGGCTGATCCAGCCCAAGCAGCAGTTTTTAACTTTACAGGTTTTATTGAAACCGAGGAGGGTGTTATAGACATTCCTCAAAACTTAAGAAGAGTCATCACTCTAAAACTTCTAAAACACGGCCTACCACCAAGAGGCGGTAGAGCAGTTTTCGTGATAGAGGCACATGAATCCTTTCAGACAGAGGTATTCTATTCATGGGTAATATTTCCTGAATGCAATCCAGTAACACACGTTTCACTTCTACAAAGAAGATGATCCACCAGAGGAATACATTCCTTTCGAGGATATTGAAATTCCATTAACATACCAGGAGCATCAGCTCTGGTTTAAAGGCGCCCTAAAACATCACAGAAACATTACCAGGCTCGGTCCACTAGGTAGACCAGGAGCAACATGGCCGATTCTAGCCGGCTACACACCTCATCCTGACATTGAAGAAATGTCAGACGAGGAACTACTTACTCAACTTACAGAGTTAATAAAAATCTACAGACAATTGGTCCAATATGTCATGCGGACTTTCACAGTCCAGCAACCACTGACACTTCCAAATCAAACCCCTCAACCGGGGAATACACTAAAAATTACACCACAGACTCTATACGCAGTCATGGGTAAAATGCCCACAAAACGTGAGCAAATTCCATTCTGGATAGCTCAAAAGATTACTCAAATAGAAGCAGTATTTCCAAATACTAGCCCATATGAGAAATACAGAATACTGACATCAGTTTACCGATGGGGATCACACCACAACTGGAAGACTGCACCACTTGGGGCTCAGTCTTTGCTGCCATCTATACTAAAACACATGGCATTCCGTCAATTGCGGTAATACCGGATGTCCTGAAACAAATTCGAAATGAATACGGGGCAGAGCCTGCTCTAAATTTAGGTATGAAATTACTGAAAAATTTCGACCAGGTCTCAACAATAATATTATCTAATATTAAAGGGGAGGCAGCAGCAGTGGCGATCCACCAAAAATTAAGGGAATTCGATGTTACAGAACATCAAACTGAGCTACCCAGAATTATAGAACAATCTTATGCAGAATTAGGCAGAGATAGTTTGGGTGGAAGACCAGTGAAGCCGAAGCTATCTGAAAGTCCTGAGAAGGACTCAATTAAACAAACTCCTACATCTTCTAAAAAGAAATGGGAGACTAATAAACAAAATTCAAATGAGAAACGTTCTCAATCCCGAGGTAGGTCTCCTCAAAAGGAGCCCTCTGAAAGGAGGTATAACCTCAGGAATAGGGATAATTTGAGAAACCCTGACAGGTATCAAGATACTGATACACGTTCCTCTCGTCCCTTTCAGATCTCGTCACAGACTTCGGAAAGAAGAGGACGATCGGAACATAGAGAAGAACGCGTGAAATCGAAAGACGAAAAACACGCTCCAAAAACTAAAGCAAAACCTCAATTCTCCAAAAAGAAAGTAGCAGGTCTAAAGATCAGACATGCCGAGAATACTGAGAACACAACTCAAGAACTGAGAATGGGCTCAGACAATGCTGGACAGTGCAGCAGAAGTCACAATAGCTCGCCAGAACCTGAAGGAACTTCTGGAGATAGTGAACTTGAATGAGTACATTACAGTTGAGACTGTAGACACCAGGGTTAGTACTCCACAAAAGTTATATGAAATAACACTCCGGATGGAGGGAGACATACCTAGACAGGTGAAAGCACTTTTTTGGGAAAGACTATCAAGGGGCTATGACATACTTCTAGCAGAAAAAGACTGGCCACCACAATTTGTCAGAGAGTGCCCACATGGTGAGGACATTATTATGCCTGCCTTCTCCAACCATATTCCAATACACCTAAAATACACATATGCCAGGAAATGGGCAGTAGCCCAGGCCCCAGCATTATATAAAAATCATGTAGGATGGGATGAGGACTCACCTCACCATAAAATACATCTGAAACATGAACCAACTGCACAAAGGCAGTATCCTATAAAGCAAGAAGCTAAGAAACAAGTCAGGGAGATCTTAGATCAACTTGAATACCAATGGGTGATTGAAACATGCACCTCCTCAATGAACAATCCTTTGTTTCCTGTCTCCAAACCAGACTACACATATCGTCTAGTTTTGGATTACAGACACCTAAACACTTGTTCTAAAACTTTTGCAGTGCAAAATGCACATAGCACAGCATTAATGAATAACATTGTGCGTAAAAAATATAAAACAACATTAGACATCTCAAATGGTTTCTTTTGTCAAAACATAGCACCTGAAAGCAGGTACTTAACAGCATTCTCCATAATGGGGACCCAGCGTCACTTTTGTCGACTCCCACAAGGGTTCAAGAACAGCCCAGGGTTATTCTCAGCGAGGGTAACGGAGTTACTACAAATTTATGACAATGAGGCATTGTCCTATGTCTATGACATCTATCTGACAGACGATGACCTGGACAAACACTTGAACAGGGTGAGCACCATTATACTGGGTTTCGACTCTGAGGGCTACAAGTTCAACTTTAAAAAGTCCAGAATTGCCCATCTCAATGTCCTATTTCTAGGATATGAGCTTTCAAGTGAAGGCAAGAGCTTGGCAGCTAACTTTCTAGAGAAATGTGCGCTGCTCCAACCTCCAAAAACGCAAAAAAACTTACAATCCATCCTGGGTTTCCTAAACTTTGGAAGAACATACATTCTAAATTACGCAGAAAGGGTTAAACCTCTCTACGCATTAATCAAACCTGATTTTTCGATCAAAAACTGGACACAGGAACACACAGAAATCTTGCGTTCACTACAGGCTAACATGTTAGCAACAAATCACTTACAAACACGTGTAAGTCAACGAAATTTGGTGATCCGAATAATTTCGGGTCAATGCGGATTCACCTACTTAACCTTCAATGAGGGTGAAAAAATACCAATCGCATACAAATCTCATTTGTACACACAAGCGGAAATGCGCTTCAGTTCAACTGAAAAAATTCTGACAGCAGTTCAAACGGCTGTAGCAAAAGAAAGAGCCTTAGCCCAAGGGAAACGCATTATTGTCGTAACCCCGGTACCAGCTTTAGAAGCGGTCACAAAAGCAAGCATTCCAAATGCTAAAGCATTACATCCAAGATGGATACAGTGGGTTAATTCTCTTGCTGCAACAGATGTTGAATATGTTTTTGATCCAGATTTAAAAACACAAGCATTCCTGCAATATGAACAAGAATGTCCTCTGCCCACTGAGATTCTGCCTCTCGATCAGTACGAATTCATAATTTACACTGACAGATCCGCACAGCCCGCAACAGGGAGTAAGCAAGCTTACAGTGCAGTATGTGCGATCGTTAAAGGTTGCATGCGAAATGGCATCTTCAGACCTATGGTCACAAAAACTCAGTCTCTAGGAGATTGTACAGCTCAGCGAGCTGAACTACAAGCATTCAAACTGGCACTTGAAAGTACAGATCGAGAATTCCCCCACACTAATAGTGTGCGATTCCTTTTACTGTGTTCAGTCGTATAATGACTATATACAAAACTGGCTTGAAAATGGTTTCAAAGATGCGAAAGGTGGCACAATAAAGCACAAAATGCTTTGGGAACAAGTAGTTCAGTTGAAAAACGAACTACCAAAGGCTCACGTGATCCACACACTGAGTCATCAACGTGATGGCGTTCACGTTGCAGGGAATTCATTGGCTGACGAAGCCGCAAAGGGGGCTGTTCAGACGGCTTCCGTAGCTGCGATCACTCGTTCAAAAACAAAAATAGACGGTGAGATAATGTTGGCTGTCAATGCTTCAAGCAAGGGCAGCAGTGCAGCGTTACCAAAAAAGTTTCCACTCAAGTACTCTTATGTAATTGATGCGAACAACGTTCCCTTTGCTCGAATCCCTGGAGTGGGGGATAGGGTAATTCCAAACATGTAACGTAGAGCAGCCTTGATTTATTAAACACATTTGGGGGAGGGTCTGTCACATCACGGGATCTCTAAAACAATTTTGACGTTAAAAGAGATGTACTGGTGGCCTGGAATGAATACAGAAATTCACATATTCATTAATAACTGCTTAGACTGTAAAATACAGCGAGAATGCCACCAGACACCATGCTGCGAATGCAGCTGCCCAGTACAGACACCACTGTTAGACAGCATTAGACTATCTACGCACATGTGTCCCTCTGGACACATGCAATCCCACAAATACTGAATCAAGGTTCCTATGGATATGGCCTCAGCACTCGGCTGACGCTCGAACTGTTATAAAAGATTTGCGAGTCTTTATCGGCACATACGCAATAGGCACGCTACATTCTGACCAGGGTCCTGCGTTTAGCTCTCTGGCTTACAAAGAAGCCATGGCCAGTCTGGGCGTTGCATTGCGGTACTCCTCTCCATTCCATCCGGAGGGAAATTCGGTTGTGGAAAGGAAAAACCGGGACATAAAGCAGTCTATAACAGCTAGGGTATTAGGTTCGGGTGATGGGTGGGTCAAACACCTTAATGGGGTCCAAGCTCATTGAACAATCTGCCAAGAAGTTCTCTAGGGGGGGTCACTCCATATGAGGTCCTATTTGGGACAAGAATGTGGGTACCAGACCTTGAACACGTAGGCACAGTGGTGGAAAATAAAACATTTGATATCAAAGATCGTTTGGCTGTTTTACAGGATCTGAATGAATTAAGAACGAAACAAAGCAACGTATTCCTGCAGCCAACCACCACTGGGGAAAAACCGGCGGTCCCAGCAAGGCCTGTCTGGATTCCAAAAGTTGGGGATCTAGTCAGAGAAAGGATTGCGGACAAGAAGGAATTTGGACCTTCTTACAGACAACCAGTACCTGTCCTAGCAGTTCAAGGAACAAGAACAGTACTTCTGCCGCCCCTTGCTGGAAGAAAGGAGAAAAGATTTGTGTCCATCGACCTCATCAAACCACAGTATGTGGCCAATACTAAATAGTAGGCCTCGTGGACTCCGACCTAGTAGCAGAAGCACTCCTCTCGCTACTATCCAAGAGGTTCAGACTGAAAGACTGATAACAATCGAGAATTCAGCAGTAACAGATGAAGGACTGAGCAACAATGCAATGGAACTCATCCCTCTTGAAAACCAAGTAACAGTTCGTCCAAATACGCCTGTCTACACCAATGTAGCAGGTGATGAACTGGTTCCAGTGATTTCTACAAATCCTGATGCAATTGCAACAATTGACAGAACTGCTTCTGGCTATTTCATTAACTTTGATACGTTCTCAGAAGATCCGAGTGAACCTGAAACGACGCCAGCATCATTAACATTCAAGCAGCAAGTACAAGACTTTCTTCACTTTATGAAAAAGACTTATTTGGTTTCTCCATGGATTGAACTCTGGATTATATCTGGACTATTTGTTTTCCTGCTCTGGCTAGCTTTGGTTACAACTGTGAGCGTGCTTATAAGTGGCAGCTACATCCATGTGAACACTGAAGGAAAAGATGTGAACGTACTTTTGAAACCTCATAAATCTTCCCATCGTGAAGCAAAACACTTGTCATCAGTGAACATCACAGCTGTTCCTATACAGGATGGTATAGTGTGGGACAAAACAGATTTTGACATCTTCGGCCCGACGGAACGATTGAACATTCCACATTTATTTAAAATTTCACTAAGTGATCTAATTTCGTCCAGTACCTATTCTGATGATTGGGACTTTGAGACGGTTAATGACATAATGTTTGACTTAGAAAAATCTGCTGCATTTTCTAAAAATGAATTTTTAGAGGGTTCATCAGACTATGAACAACTGTATTGTTATAACCACTATGGTCATCATTATTTGCATAAATCTGCATATCCAAGAAATGTGTTTATGTTTAACCAATGGGAACATTGTCCTACACCACCACAAGGTAGTTCAAAAACATTTGCTAGCAAGTTTCCATATTTTTCAGGTTACAATACATCTGACCCAGAATCATTTTACTTTAGAAATGTAAACAAAACAGGACTGAAAATTATGTTAACTAATACAAAACAGATTTACTCTGCAGCATTTATTGCCCAACTGTCTAGACAGGGTTTCGACTTATGGAAAGACACAATAGACATAAAAACCGTCTGGGGTACTAAAGATTGGCAAGTGCAGGGGATAGAAGCTTTATTTAGAGCCTGTATCATCCCTGAACAAATAATGTTTTTGAATGAAACCATCCAACAAACATCTTGTCTTGGATTAGCCAAGATCAAAGAGATGAAAACACCTTCTGTACCAACACCTGCAAGTGATAACTATACACAGGCAGTGGTGACAGTTGACAATATATTACAACTCAACAGATCTAATCCTGATTGGAAAAAATGGTTGATCTGGCCCACAGACACGAATAACTGTCAGGAAAGATTCCTGAATAAAACTCAGGGCTTTACTATTAATAGGCCAGACCCAAGATACGTCCAAAGACAGCATCCGGGGGTAGTAACTACATACAGTGTAGGAAAATTATGCCTCGATTGGCTGCATAAGTCTACACTACAGGATGTGAAACAACACTTATCCTTACTTAAAGAGGACGCAGACCTTAGGAAATTCTTGCTTGGACCAAGAAAACCGCGTCAAAAACGTTTCATATATGCCGGCATTTATGCTGCCTATAATGACGCATGGAAAGTGTCACAGATGGAGGCCGCAGAACGAATACGTGAACTTGATCGTATTAATTTAGAGAAAACACTCTCTGTGGTCAACAATGGGTTAACAACTTTGTCCTCCAGAATTTATTCATTGGATGGCATTGTATCCTCTGCTATCGACATACTAGAACAAGATTTGGCGATGTTACAACAAGGTCAGTCTCAATTACGTTCTATTGTGTTATTAAGCTGGACGCTGCAATCTTTGTGAGCGGGCTATGTGCCTTGGCGTTTTATCAACATGTCAGCTCTGTTTGCAGAATACAATCTAACTGATAAACAGATCGAATTGGCACAAAGAGGAGCAAGGTATACAGTGCTGAGCATTGAAAAACTGGAAAAGTTACCATTCACAGTGGCAGACAAACCAGCTACAGAATGGCTTATTCATGGCAAAATAACATTACCTGTGACTACTTTTCAGTTTCAGTATTGCCTCAGACAAATGCAAGCAGGCAAATATGAAAGGTTGGGTAAGGAATACATTAAGACATCTTGGGATTTACCGTATACATATAGATGTTGGAGTGGGGATCGTGAAGTGTTTTTGAGCGGTACACACTGTAAACGTGCACTGAGCGGTTCACTTATATGTCAGGACATTTCTTTACACGGGCTTGTAATGGTTCTGTGGCAAATTTGTCTTGCCATCAGCAGGGTACACCAGCTGCTGTGATTAATCCAACGTTTGAACAACTTTCTAATGGGAGTTACCTCATGTTGAATTATCAGAGTTGCTGCGGCATGTTGCCAGGCATCCCATATCTAGTAACGGTCAACTCCAGGGTCACTTGCTGTATGCAAGTATTGTTTGCCCCAATAGACACAGTCAGGAGTCGCCTCTATGGCCTTCGCTGAACGTCTCTTTTATAAGATTTGATACTTTGAGCAGAATGAAAGCCATGCTTTTACAGCAAACAGTGCCTTTGACCTCGGCCAAAGAAACCTATGATCTACAAGTAGCAAGGACTTCGGCTGAGATACATACTTTAATACGTACAAACTGCCCTATACATTTCGTAGAAATGATAGGACGTATCTTTAACATGTCTGATACAACAGGAATTGTACATGTATTTAAGAGCATCTGCTCCGGTCTGTTAGCACCTTTCCAGGCAATACTCGGAATCATCCCGAACTTTGCACATTCGGTGTTTGGTGGCATACCATTAATTCTAGCACTTGTTGCCGGAATTCTATTTCTCTTCCTGCTATTGCGCTATGGCCAGCCTATTCGCAGACATCACTCCGAGCGAAATGGAGAAAGCTCTCCTTGAACGAAAGTGCAGTGAGCGAATAGTACAGCTATTGGGCATGACTCGTCTACGGGACCTGAATACCACGTGGTTCCTGTCATTCAGACCAATCTGGCAAGATTGCATCTTACCTGTTCTACGCTGGCTGCTATGCGGTGAAGAATGCGTGTTAGACACCTGTCTAACATTTCCATCAGCAACGGATGTCGATACTTTGCTGGTCCCGATAACGCCCCATGCTCTGTGTTGTCCCCAGAGGCTACCAATCCTGATGTCAGCGTTCATTGAGATCTCACAGATGCTTCCGGCTGCTGCTGAGGTACGAGAAAGATCTACAGGCACACAGGTAACAACGGACGCGAACATTGCTGCGGCAACCTATGCTGGAAGCGATGCTTCACATCTCTGTGCAATTAATCTACTACACGAGGTGTTCCAACTGACACCAACTTCAGTGGATGATGTTTTGTCTATAGAAATAGATGATCTCATGTTTACACCAGACCCGTAAACTGACTCTGATTCAGCATACAGTGTTCCAGAGATGCAGTAACAATTTGGCCTTCATTTTTCAAAAAACTTGGAACTCTACCAAAATTGAACTTTTTCCCATTTTTCAAACTAAAATGGCACTTCAATCTGCTTAAAGTAGAACTAGCCTTATAGTACAGACTTCGCGGTACTTCCACGGACACTTAGTCATCTTGTGTGTCTAGAACAGTTTATTAATTTTCATGACATGAAATGACTTTGATTTTTGAACAACTTATCGATCATTTTCTGTCACATGTAAATATTACTGCTTATTTAATTCCAATTGCATTTATTTTCGAACTTTATGCCTGAAATGAAAAGCATTTGCTTCAGATGTACAGTACCTTTTGCATTTTTTACTATGTTTTTTAATGCTTTTAAGAAATATTTTTTAAATATGCGGTACTCCATTTAATGTTTAGCATTTTAAATGTTTAGCATTTTAGTATTATCGTACACACGAAAGTGGAGGGGGTGTTGTATTCCTCTTAGGGTGTCCATAAACGGGCTTTCCAGTATCATGTCCTTATATAGGCACAATTCGCCTTGTCCTTATATAGGCATAAAATCCCAGTCCTTATTTAGGCATTAAACCGTGCACTACAAATACAGGCATGGTCTCCGACATCCGTCCACCCTAACGTCACAACGAGTTCATGAAGAACAGACCCTTAGGCTGCGGGAGTTTCCCTAGCCCAGGACTATTGATCTCTTCAAGGACTCATATATTATGCATGAACCATTATTCCTTAGGGGTTCATTCATGACGTCTTCCGCTGTCCGACTCACGTCAATGCTAACATTCTTCGGTACTTCTCAGGTATAAATATACCTTCCCTAGCCCCTGTAAATCAGAGGAGACCTCGACTTCAGAGGAGCCCGTTTCCCGGCCTGACGCACTGAGAAGACGCTGTCATCCCTGCACGCAGAGAGTCCAGCTTCCAGTGATCTGACTTCCCTTGCGGGGTGTTGGAGTTCGAGTCTGGCAAGAGATTCCTACCGCTCTCATTCTTCAGGTATGGAGCTGACTAGAACCTAGAGGGACTCTAGGCATACTAGGCTAAACATACTCTTAGTATACCATAGTAAGGAATACTTCACCTACTTCATACCTCTCCCTACACCTAGGTTAGGTACATTGGGGTAGAACTAGATTAGAAACGCATCGTATGAGTACTCGCATTTTTAGTCTGTGTCATTTATGTAAATGCATATATACTAAAAGATAATGCTATCGCAGTATTATTTATTTCTACTGCTCACACTGTACATTATTTATCTCGCATACTGTCTTGTGATCGTAACAGCACATTTTACTTACACCAGAAACAAGACTGTTCAATAAATCTTTTATTGAAACGCCCGTATGTTCTTTCTGTGTAACTTTGAGGAAAACTAAGCATGCACGATTGAGCTGAGTGAAATAGTTATCTATTGTTTCCACGACTCTGGGACACGTTCTGATTCTAAAGGGAAACAAAGTGGTCATGTTTTGCGGCTGCCAGAAACTACTCCCTTCTTGTTGTCAAGGAGTTTCTAGTGGCCTCTGAGCTAGCTGGCACAAGTAATTAAGTTTAATATACTCGATAGGGACATACTGACCTTAGTCCTATGTCAAACCTATAGGATATATTATTCCAATGCGCAGAGCCTATTAGGGAAATAGGAGCTACACTACACAATAGATGCCCCTGTAGCACCTAGCATGGTGCAGTTGCTCCTTGCCACCACTAATGTCCCTGTAGCATACAGGACGGTGTAGTTACATCATATGACGAATAGATGTCCCTGTAGCACATAGCATGTTGCAGTTACACCATATTACCAATGGATGACCCTGTAACACATAGAATGATGCAGTTGCACCTTGCCACCAATAGCTGTCCCTGTAGCACAAAGCACAGTGCAGATATACCATATGACCAATAGATGTCCATGTAGCACATAGCATCGTGCAGTTAAAACATATTATCCATAGATGTCCCTGTGGCACTTAGCATGGTGCAGATACACCACCTGAGCAACCGATGCCCCAATAGCACATAGCATGGTGCAGTTACACTTTGCCACCAACAGATGTCCCTATAGCACAAAGTATGATGCAGTTACTCCTTGCCATCAATAGAAGTCCCTGTAGCACACAGAAGGGTGCAGTAACACCATATGACCAATAGATGTCCCTGTAGAACTTAGCATGGTGCACTTACACCTTGACAATAATACATGTCCCTGTAGCACATAGCATGGTGCATTTTATGACCAATAGATGTCCCTCTAGCACATAGCTCGGTGTAGTTACATCTTGACACCAATAGATATCCATGTAGTACATAGCATGGTGCAGATACACCACCTGAGCAACCGATGCCTCAATAGCACATAGCATGGTGCAGTTACACTTTGCCACCAACAGATGTCCCTGTAGCACATAGCATGGTGCAGGTATACCTTGCCATCAATAGATGTCCGTGTAGCACATATCATCGTGCATTCAAACTATATGACCAATAGCTGTTCCTGTAGCACAAAGCATGGTGCAGTGACACCATATGACCAATAGATGACCCTGTAGAACTTAGCATGGTGCAATTACACCTTGCCATCAATACATGTCCCTGTAGCACATAGCATAGTGCATTTTATAACCAATAGATGTCCCTCTAGCACATAGCACAGTGCAGTTACATCTTGCCACAAATAGATATCCCTGTAGTACATAGCATGGTGCAGTTACACGATCTGAGCAATAGATGCCCCTGTAGCACATGGCATGGCGCAGTTACACCTTGCCACCAATAGATTTCCCTGTAGCACATAGCATGGTGCAGTTAGACCTTCCCACCATAGATATCCCTGTATCACACAGAATGGTGCAGTTACACCATATGACCAATAGATGTCCGTGTAGCACATATCATCGTGCATTCAAACTGTATGACCAAAAGCTGTTCCTGTAGTACAAAGCATGGTGCAGTTACACCATATGACCAATAGATGTCCCTGTAGATCTTAGCATGGTGCAATTACACTTTGCCATCAATACATGTCCCTGTAGCACATAGCATGCTGCATTTTATGACCAATGTTGTCCCTCTAGCACATAGCACAGTGCAGTTACATCTTGCCACCAATAGATATCCCTGTAGTACATAGCATGGTGCAGTTTATTCCGGTAGTACATAGCATGCTGCAGTTACACCATAAAATCAATAGATGTCCTCGCAGCTCATAGCGTGGGGCAGTTGCACCATGTCACTAATAAATGTCCCTGTAGCACAAAGCATAGTGCAGTTACACAATATGACCAACAGATGTCCCAGTAGCATTTAGCATGATGCAATTACACCATATGACCAATAGATGTCCTTGTAGCACATAGCATGGTGCAGTTACACATTGCCACCAATACATGTCCCTCTAGCAGATAACATGGTGCATTTGCACCAAATAAAAGTAGATGTCTATGTAGCACATAGCATGGTGCAATTACACCATATGACCAATAGATGTCCTTGTAGTACATAGCATGGTGCAGTTACACATTGCCACCAATACATGTCCCTGTAGCAGATAGCATGGTGCATTTGCACCAAATAACAGTAGATGTCCATGTAGCACATAGCATGGTGCAGCTACCTCTTGCCACCAATAGATGTCCCTGTAGCACATAGCATGGTGCAGTTACACTTTGCCACCAATAGATGTCCCTGCAGCATATAGCATTGGGCAATTAAACAACCTTCCCTGTAGACTTGAGAGTTGATATACTTGTGCCGGCGGAACATATGTACAGATGCCCATGTCGTTTGCATGAGTGCATCAGAATTGTAGTCACAGCTTTTACCCTGGTGAAATGATCCCAAAGGCTCTAAAAATAATATTTCCTGGCTAAGGCATAGCACAGTTTGATGCAAAGGACAATCCATTCATTTTTGGACCACCTTTCCTTTCTTCACATCAGCGAACCCAAAAAAGAGCTGATTGTCCACTAGGTGCTTCTAAGTCCTAACTATATAAAAACTAAGGGGCATATTTACAAGGAGCTTGTGCTGCAGCTGCGTCATTTTTTTTGACGCACCGGCGGAGCTGTCATTTTTCCATAATTACAAGGTAAGCCTCTAAGCTGATGCATCACTTTTTGATGGCCTTCATCAGTTTTTTCCTTAGTCGGAACCAGTTGAGTCACGTTAGTTTTAATATATGCAAGGTAGGCATTCCCACCTAAAATCCCCTGTAAAACTGAAGCAGTGGTATTTATGACATTCCCAAAGTGATGCATCTTCGGAAAGCGGGCCTCTAAGCTTGAGATGGGACAAAATTCCTACACCTCTAAAACCAGGCATAGGAATGACGCATTGGCTGGTTCAGAGGAATTTGACCAGCTGAAGTGACTTGAAACAGTGTAATCTGTAATCAAGTCACACTCCCCACATGGCAAGCCTGTCCTTACCTGGATCGCGCCGAGCGCCGGAACCCCTGCCGGTTTCAGCCCAGACCGCGGTAACAGCATCACCTATTCAGGTAATGAACTACGAACATTTAATCTACGTAGGGGTATATTTACAATAAACGGTGCTCTGTTGTTTTGCCGCAGCGGAGTGTAAAAAATGTTACCACTGCAGTACGACACTTCCTAACGCCATGTTAGCGTCGTATTTACAATACAGCGCTACATGGAGTTAGGAAGATTTAGCGGCTGAAAAAACTGACGCTGAAGTTGTCAAGTCAATAAAAATGCACTTTACGGTACAAAAAGTGGCACTTGGCCAATTACCGGTGAGAAAATACACGCCAGCCGGCCTAAAGTCATTTTTCTGCTCCTAGCAGGAAAAAAACCACAAATATGCCGCTAAGAGAAAAAATAAGTTACACTTACCTGAAAGCAGCTATGGAGCAGCCAGGAGTCAGCACAGCACAGGACAACACCCCCCCATCCCCACAACCAGCGAGGCTGACCAGCCAGAGTCCCATGGGAAGAGGAAGTCAGGAGAATGAGCTCTTGACCATGGAGGTGACGGAGCACCAACATCAGCTCTTTGTCAGCTCCACAGTGTCATTGGGGAAGAAAAAGACCATATGGCAGTCCATAGTGGACAAGGTGAACAGCGTTGTTGAAGTCAAGAGGATAGTGATGGACTGTAAGAAGTGCTGTCACGATGGCAAGCGCAAAGGAGAAACTGGCAACCAATCTACAGGCAGCATTGCAGACCGCAGGCGGTAGTCCAGCGCCCTAGGAGGAGCTGGATCCCTTGGAGGGGCAGGTGTCCGCTGCCATCTGTGGGGAGTCGGTGGTTGGAGTTTCGGGACAGGGCAGTGCTGACTATGATCAACTACAACACCAACAGGATGTGTCCCAACAAGGGCCATGGGGGGACTATGTAATATCGTGCAGTCCAGGCAGCTATGCCCCAGCGCTCTGCTGCACTGTCAGCAGGACAAACAGTACCCACCTGGCTCATCTATGCTCAGACATGACATCAATGGCATTTTGATTATATGTTGGCGTAGGGCACTGTCGCTAGCCTACTAGCTGGGAAATCCTACCACATAATGAAAGGGCAGCAATGTGCTGTTTCTACAAGATACGGTGCATTCCTGTCTTAACTGTCTGCGCTGGCGCACAAACAGCAGATGTCCACTAAAGCAAGCACCCTTGCACCATGGTTAAAGGGTACATGTTGGTGCAAGACAGATGAATGTGCACCAGCAGAAAGGAAAGCACATGGATGCTTTGCATTGTTCTTAACACAGAGCAACCCTGCACTTCCTTATCCACACAGCTTGGTGCATCAAGATGCTTAATTGCACTGCACCACATGTCTATGAAAGATGCCCCTCTGTCTCACCTGGGCCCATGATCATTAACCTAGACTCCAAACCCCTAGCATACAATTAATATCTCACAGGAGAAACAACACACCTGAGGGGTGGGTGATATGTGGGCCATGGGTAGTACCTACATATAGGGGCATTTCAAGACTCACGTCCCTATGCCCCTAGAATAAACTACATGGTATGCAGCTGTCCTGGTATGCAGACTCAGAGCACATAGGTGTCAGCTGTCATGGTAGGGACCACATGAATTCGTCTCATCTACATATGTATGACTGGGTGTGAGGGTGAATGCAAGTTATGTACAGCAGTGGCCTATGGTCCATATTTAAAGTCAAAAGGTGCAGGGCGTCGATGTTAACAAATCAGCAGCACAGAGCGGCATCATTTCACAAAGACATGGATGGGCCACATTTAGTGAAATATGTGCCATCCTTGTGCACGACCCTGTGCTGCTGCAAAAATAACAGCTGTGTGCCAACACAGGCCCCTGTGCACCATGGCACAAGGGTGTTTGTGTTGGTGCTTGGCTGTCATTATCAGTGCCAGAGCAAAAGAAAACACATGGGGTGCGCCTTATCCTTGGGAATACAGTGCTGTCCTTTGTTTGTGGTATGACGCAAGGTCACGCAGCTAAAGTGCTAGCACCGCCGTGTTGTGCCATTTCTATTTGAACATGTTCCTCTGTAGGTACATGTCACCATTCCCAGCACTACTACCATCTGGGATGCTACATGACACATGTCACTCCATAACAACCTGCCATGTCAGCCCATTGGAGATGGCCATGTTTAATGTAGGTGCCGTAGGCACATGAGAGTCAATGTATGATCAGGGTTCCATCACTGTGTGGCAGTAAGTCGGCCTGCAGGACCAGATTTTGAACAGCCAGAGTACACATACTAGTGCATGGGTCTGATGAAAACGATGTGTGACACCCTGCAGATAACCAACTCTGGTCATGATGAAATGGCATGAACAACAGTGATTGAAATCTGGCTACTATGACAGAGCCCATCCATTCAGAGTAGTGATGACAATGCAGGGATCCAGTCATCTAAAAGGGAAATACAGTGCTATTTGCAATCCATACACTTGCGTAACAGCTGTCCTACGCATCAATGAGGAACTGAAAGTGTAATGTGATGCACTTTCTTTGTCAACTGCTTCAACCATGTCAATATGTAGAAGACATCACCAATAGCATTTCCCCATCTCATTAAAGAGGATGAACTCTTACCTTCTGGCCAGCACTCTGTCCTGGACATCAGTGATCATGGCGATGATGACAACCTACCAACCATTGACCATGACACCCTGCAAGAACTCCTGGACTCCACTGGGACACCATCTCCGGACACTGGGAGGGTCAACAGCATTGTGGCGTCTCCACATACCCCACCTAACAACCAACCTGCCATCCCACCCAGACCCCTGGACTCCGAGGACCCACAGATTACCTTCCAACGGACTGCGGTGAGAGTTGGCAGATCAGGTGATGGTAGGTGTGAGAGGCTAGCTTAGTATATGATGCTCACTCAGTTAAGTGTAGCACCCTGTACTAATCCAAACAGGCGTGGGTTTGTGTTGTAAAGTACCTGAAAGCAGAGGGGACAGAGTCTATGCCTCATCGGGACGTCCAGGAAGCACGGAAGACGAAGGCCACTCGAGTTCAATGAAACAAGTTAGTTGAGAAAGAGGCTTCAAGTACGGGTACACCGAATCAGTAGCTCTGCCCGAGCCATCTGCATGCTGAAGACAACAGAATCGGTCTGTCCAACCAACCGTGTCGGCACGGGTCAGTTATAGCGGGGGCAGACTCGTCGACTGAACCTTTCGATGCGTCCGACTCTGTTGGCACGAGTCGGTCGTGGTAACCGATGTGGTCACCGGGTGATGAAGAGATACAGTGACACAGTGCACAGGGGTTGGTTGCAGGGCGTTCTACGAAGGATGCTGGTCTCAACTCGACGAAAGGACAGCTCAGGCCTCGAGGGAACGCAGAACCACCACCTGTGTTGCTGAGCCTTGTGGAGTCCGTTGGAGCACAGGTTCGGCAGGCCGGTCGATCGTGTTGAAGTGCCTGCAGATGCAGTGGAGTGACTCTTTCACTCCACGGGAGATTCCTTTGGATGTCTTTAGGTGTCCACAGGCCCAGGACGGGACCTGTATGGAGCACAGACACTGATGGTGCAGCGATTTGCAGGACGACGAGGTCAGGAGTCAACAGAGGCCTCTCAGTTTCAGTCTCAGTCCCAAAGCAAAGGACAATGCCATCAGTCCGGCATGGTCAGCACCACACGGCCAGGATGTCCAGATGGGCAAAGAAGTGGAGTTGGACCTGAATCAAATCCCATGACAAATCTAGGGTCCCAGCCACAGGTAAGCCCTTAGGTAC
Organism: Calotriton arnoldi; assembly: GCA_963921515.1. Lineage (NCBI taxonomy): Eukaryota > Metazoa > Chordata > Amphibia > Caudata > Salamandridae > Calotriton > Calotriton arnoldi. Next base: position 627,378 of record CAWUFW010008598.1, on the reverse strand, counting down.
CCTCAGGAAAGGGTTGGGATGATTCAGGGGTCCCTCCCAGAGGAGGGGCTGGACAGTGGGGAGGATAACATGTCCTATGTCCAGTTTCGCGCCAGAGCAGGAGCCAACGGCTCCTTGAGCTTTTTCGAACTGGAGTATGCAAGGAGGGCACCAAATGTGCCCTTCCAGCAGAATATGTTGCGCTGGCAAGCGCCCCCACCCCGGCCTAATACACTAAATCCTGTCTGGAAGGTGGTTTCACCTCCCTGTGACAGGAAACCTATTGTCCTTCCTTCCTTTGCTCTGCCCAGTAGCAGGAGGGCAGAATTGTGTCTGGGGTCGGCAGCAGCTGTTACTGTCAGGCTCTGTAAGATCAGTCCCAGGAGCATGGATAGCCTCCCAGAGGAGCCCTCCCGTGGATGGAATCATACCTTCAACACCGGATAAAGTGTTGGGGTATGATTCCAACATGTTTGATACCAAACATGCCCAGGTATGTTCCAGTCAGTTTAGAGATGGTCCTCGCGTAATGACCCATGGCCTCTCTATATCGAAACGGCTGATTCACTTATAAAGTCTGGAGAATGGACTCCGGGGTTTGCAGGGGTGGTCTGATCATGCAGGGCCACCCTCACACCCGGAACCGAGCACACTGCCTTTGGGACTGAGAGGCCTGCTAGAGGGGTGACCTTTAGGTCTCAAGTGCAGTGAGTTTGAGATATAAGGAAACATATCTCTCGTGAGTAGTGCATGCACCAACTCACACAGGCTGCAATGGCAGGCCTGTAGTGGTAATTTGGAGGGTCCCTCAAGGGTGGCATAATACATGCTGCAGCCCATAGGGGACCCCTGGGGTACCCATGCCCTAGATACCTTAGTAGGGACTTACCAGGGTGCCTCAGTAGCCAAATAGGAATGAACCAAGGTACTTACCATAACCAATTTAGGGAGGAAGCACAGTGACTGGGGTCCTGATTAGCAGGGTCCCAGTCAGACTAGTCAGAAAAACAGTGGAACACCAGCAAAAAGTGGGGGTAACCATGGAAGTAGACTGTAATTTCCTATAGTAGGGATGGAGCCCCTGGTGGACACCCTAGAGGGAGGCTGTGGGTGCCTGAGTCCCAATAGGGACAACACTGCCACCATCAGAGGCACCTATGCTCTGCTCAGTGGCCTCCAGCAATCCCTGGCTGACATCACTGGTGTCATGAGGCAGAGGCATCAACAACTGCCCTGCCAAAGTGGCACCAGTGATGTGGCCAAAGAGCTGGGGGTGATCAAAACAATCTTGGAGACCATGGAGTGGAAGCAGGACTCCCACATGGCTTTCATGGCAGACAACCACCGTGACGTTGCTGCTGTGTTGCAAAACAAACAGATCCTCCTCACTGCTGTGCAGCCTCATGCGTTGGCACAGATGAATGCTGCTGCAGGCACGGGCTCCACATCTACCGCCCCTGAAGTGTGTTGCCTTCCTCAGCAGCTGCATTGCCAACACCAACCGCACGGGAGACACCACACACATCAGAGCAGGAAGATGTGGACAGTATCTCTTTCCAGTGTAGAAGTCTGCGGTAGCATGCATCTGTGCCACATAGCCAGTTCCACCTTAGCCCTGAGCTGATCAACGTGCCAGGGAACATCTGCTGTCACTGCTCTCATTTTGATTTCACCCTGTTCACCATGACTATTTCTGGACTGTCTATGTAGCCTATCCTCCCTAATGACACTGCGTTCATCCTCCTGACCAAAGCACTCCTTTCCTCAACATGTCCCATGTCATGTTCCCCACATTGACTCTGTCTGGACATCCATTTGCTCTAAACATCCTTTGGGGTTGTTGTCCAATGAACTTTTGCTGGGAGCCACTTCAACATTCGCACTTGTAAATAAATGCACTAATATTTACTACCTGTGTGTTGAGTGTCTCTAGGAGTCAGGACCATGTTGACCATTGCCCATTCTGGGAGGAAACTACACCAACTACTTGCCAAAGGAGCCCGTGATTTGTGAAGTGCGGGACAATGCTAGGCTGTGAGAGTGTAACATAATTTGTAATCACTAATTGCGTGATGACTAGCAAGTGCTTATTCAAGGTTGCAAGCATCAAGTTCATTTGAATGCTGGGTCCACCCGTGGGTACTATAAGCATACCGGTACGCAGACATAATATCGAGTTGTAAATATCGATATGCTATAATATCGATGTTTAAATTTCGATATGGCAGAATATCGACCTGCAAGAATATAGACTACAAGAATATCGACATGCAGGTAAGAAATATCGTTTTACTTAATATCGGAATTAGTAATATCGTAAGTCAAAATATCGTTGTTAATAATATCGAGAATTTTTTAGTGTTTTTTATGTTAGTATATGTGGTACAAGTATAGGTTATTTTTTTAATGTATGTTTGAATTTTTTATAAGTAATTCATTTTATGTTACATTTGTTTTGCGTATTTACGTTCCGTAGGAGGTTGTGGGTTTATAGGGGAATAGGGAGGGAAGTAATTTAATTATAATATATTAATTCATAATTTTTTTAAAGTTATTAATTTTTAAAATAAATAAATATTGCGTTTTAGTTCCGTAGCGGGTTGTGGGTTTATAGGGGAATAGGGTGGGAAGTAATTTAATTGAAATTCATTAATTAATAAATTTATTAATATTAAAGTATTTAATAATTTATAATGATAATTTTGTTAATTAATTGGCTAATAATTAAATTTTAATTGATTATTAATTAATAATTAATAGGTAAATATGGTAAATGTGTACTTTATTTAGGTGTGGGTTGTGGTTTTATAGGGGAGTAGGGTGGGAAGTAATGTAATTATAATTAATTAATAATTTCATTAATTAATATTTATGTAATTAATATTTTATATTGTTAAGTGTGCTAACATTTTTGTATTAATTAGTTATTAATTAGATATTAATTATTAATAATTAATTGGTAAATATGTTAATTGTGTAATTTTGTAGGTGTGGGTTGTGGGTTGATAGGGGAGTAGGGTGGAAAGTAATTTAATTGTAATACATTTTTTAATATTTTTATATATAATATTTATTTAAAATTATTTTAAAGTGTTAATTGTGTGATCTAATTTATTTTTGATGCTTTTAATTTGCTTGTTAATTGTTATTAATTAATTAATTAATATTTAATTCTGTTAATTGTGTAATATTTTATAATGTTGGTGTTGTTGTTTATAGGGGAATATGGTGGGAGGTTAATTATTTTTGAGAAATTAATTATTTGTTAATTAATGGTAATTATTTTGCAGGAGTGGGAATACTAAATTATTCCCCTCCGCTATCCAACACTTTCCCTACTGTTGCATTTGCTGGAGTGGGAATAGTAAATTATTCCCACTCGCTATCCAACACTTTCACTACTGTTGCACTCGCTGGAGTGGGAATAGTAATTTTTACCCCCCCGCTATCCAACACTTTCCCTACTGTTGCATTCGCTGGAGTGGGAATAGTAATTTGTACACACCCGCTATCCAACACTTTCCCTACTGTTGCACTCACTGGTGTGGTAATAGTAATTTTTACCAACCCACTATCCAACACTTTCCCTACTGTTGCACTAACTGGAGTAGGAATAGTAATTTTTAGTACTCCGGTATTCAACACTTTACCTACTGTTACACTCGTTGCATTGGGAATAGTAATTGTTATCCACCCGCTATCCAACACTTTCCCTACTGTTACACTCGTTGGAATGGGAATAGTAATTTTTACCTTCCCGCTATCCAACATTTTCCCTACTGTTGCACTAAGTGGAGTGGGAATAGTAATTTTTATCCACCCGCTATCCAACACTTTCCCTACTGTTGCACTCGCTAGAGTAGGAATAGTAATTTTTACCTCTCCACTATTCAACACTTTCCCTACTATTGCACTCAGTGGAGTGGGAGTAGTAATTTTTACCCACCCGCTATCCAACACTTACCCTACTGTTGCATTTGCTGGAGTGGGAATAGTAATTTTTACCCTACGGTATCCAACACTTTCCCTACTGTTGCAATAACTGGAGTGGGAATAGTAATTTTAACCCCTCCGCTATCCAACACTTTCCCTACTGTTACACTTTGTGGAGAGGGAATAGTAAATTATTCCCTTCCGCTATCCAACACGTTCCCTGCTGTTGCACTTGCTGGAGTGGGAATAGTAAATTATTCCCCTCTGCTATCCAAAACTTTCCTTACTGTTGCAGTTTTTGGAGTGGGAATAGTAATTTTATTCCCTACGCTATCCAACATTTTCCTATTGGTATAGTTAATGTAGTGTAAAATATTGTTTTAGAAATAAATATTAATTTTAATATTTTAATTTATTATATATATATAATTTATTTGTATATATATATATATATTAGAGCTTTATGTATATATATATGTATGTATACTTTTTATTATGTTTCTGACATTTTATAATTAAATTAAATTATTTATTAATATTTTTAAGTTAATATATATATAATTTTTTTAAATATGTGTTTTATTTTTTATATATTACATTTATTGTTTATCATTTTCAACTATTTTAAATAATTGTAACTATGTTTTTATTAATTATATTTATTTTTAATTAATTTTACATTATTTTTAAGACATTTAAAAAAACGATATTTTATACAACGATATTTTAAACAACGATATTTTGGTTTCGATATTTTTGTACTTACCTTTGTAGAGATAGGATGTCGATATTCTGTCCATCGATATTCGGGACTCGATATTGTTGTAGGTCGATATTCGGTCCGTCGATATTATGTCAGTGATCCAAGCATACCACATTGGCCTGACAAGTATACCCTGCAGTTGTGAGAGTGTACGGGACAGCCATCAGTGTATGATTACAAAAACCAATGAATTGGGCAAATGATAATGACCACAGCATCCCTTTGAATCATTGCAATAGCAAACCACACATAGACATTGTATGTGAACACATGATTAGCACTGTCAACATTCATTCATATTTGCCAGGTCCACTGCTCAACAATGTGTTTCATTGTGAGATGATGTAAAGTCATGGCCAGCCTGACATATCCCTGTTCATAGATAAGAAAACTACTCACACATGTTGTAAGACACTGCAAGCAAAGACTCATGCACGTACAAAACTTCACCTAGGCACACATGCTATCTCCCTCGTAGTAAATCATGACATACACCTGTATGCATCAAACAATAAAAATGTTATGTAAATATTAAAGTTGAATAAGAAAAAACTATCTACCCTATACTACCTACCTATTCTACACTATCTTAGCCTATCTACTAAATAAAACTACCTTACCTTAACTTAGCTTACACATTTAGCACGACATGATAAACATCAACCCCACACCCCCTTTAAGTTACGTCTTCACACAAGGACAACAGGAACTACACCTAAACATCAACTACCTACATATAGAAACCTAAACAATCATATATCTTTTTGCATTTTTCATGAATTCTTTTTTGTTTTTTTATTTCTTTTACTTATAAACACTGCCCAAATAACCCAAAACACCCCTACAAGTTCAAACAAATAACCCACCCCTAAAACAAATCACTATAACACTATAAATACACTAACCTAAACTAAGCTATAAAAACACTATTGATAAAAAAAAAACTACATGCCAAATGGGGGGGAAGGGCAGAAAGGGTCCTGTAGCTATTTGCGTTTGCTTTGCCCTACTGCCTGCTTTATCTCCTGCAGCAGGGATAAGGCCTGGTCCATCTTGTTCTCAAGGACTGCCACGTGTAGTCTTAGGTCCGACAAGAACTTTCGCATGTCCATCCCAAATCTTTGGGGGCCCTCCTGTGGCCTGAGGTGTGGGTCCTGGTGGAATGGAAGGGCCGCTGGTGGAGGTACTTGGGACGGCTGGGTCTGAGGCACCTGAAGCAGAGGGTCCATGCCTGGCAGTTTCCCCTTGCGGTGGTTGGTGGTCCCATAGGGAAATTCGACCACCTCCCCTGGGCCTTTTCCTCCTCGAATCTCCTCTACAAGGCACTGTGGGGCATATTTAAAAAAGAAATGTCTGAGCGCGGTGCTATATCAACACAAAAGGAGCAACAGGGGGAGAAAAAGTCAGGCCGCCCCCCACTCAACAGACCATAAAAAACAAGGGGCCTGACTTGACATGAACACCTTCCAATAAATTCAAGACACTGTAGGGGTTTCTAACATCTTTCAAATACTCCCTCACAGGAGCGACTCACTATCCCCAATCCAAGTGTCAATGTGTTCTATTTATAACCAAAAATGTCAATACAACATAGAAAGACTCCCACCCATACAAGAAAAAAGTGTGGGAGAGGAGAGAAAGCACCTCACGGTCGTAACACCAAGGGGGGCTTGCTGGTTGGTACTCACTAGCACACCCACTTATCATCATCGGTCGCTTTCTCCCCATAAAGAAAAAGTGTGTGTGTGAAATTCTCTGACAATGAAGGGAAAAGAAGACAGTGAAAAAACAAATGTAAATGCAATGTCAGTGCAAATATCACTAGAGTGCCCACTGGACCCCGTGAGAATAGAGATGCAATTCCCAACGTTTAAAATGAGGTAAAGCTTATTAGCTCAACGTAACTTTTATTCAGTGCTGTAAGCTTTCCCAATTAAAAAAATGGTTTAAATCAGACCATTTTTAATTATAAAGAGCCAACATGTTTCGTTGCCAACAATTTGCGCAACTTCATCAGGGTTACAGGGGTTACCAGTTCTCACTTCATACGAGATTCACATCAAACCTATAGTTGTATGACATTAAAAAGAAAGAAAGAACGTGCCAAAAGTAAATACCACCTTATTCTTAAAAGCACTCAAAAGAATTAAGAATTTACTTCATAAAAAATGCATAGTTACCAGGTGGTTGCGAACGTTCCTTATACCTGCAACCATCTCCTTACGGTACACGAGTCAGCTGATCACGTGTCCACTGGGTGACTGCACACATTCACGTCACCTGTAAATATGCATGTATTACCATGTAATCAAATGCGTGATGTCTCATCACATACAGTGCCCCCAATTGAATCGATATACATGGTGTGCCTAATCATTCAAACCCTTTAGAGTCGATACTTTCTCCGCATCACTCGTTTTGCCCCTCGTCAAACCATCATTACCCTAGCAACGCAGTCGACAAACTGCAACGTCCATCTACTGAGTGTGACCGTCTTTAAATAAACTGTTGCACTCCACAGCCCTTCACATGAAAATGACTCACTCTGCGTGCACTGTCTTACAATGCCCCCGTACTCAACCACCTTACCGGTACCGAGTCCCGCCGGCGTACTGAAGCTCCGTCCTCGGTGCTTCACAAAGCGCCGGGCATAAGTACTCACCCGCCGCCCTCCTCCTAACGTGATTGCATGGCGCTCATAGTCGCGTTCCACAGGTTTGCGCGGCGGCCATCTTAGAATGGAGTAAAGTACCATATTAACCACGTTTTTCTCATCCAAAATTACAATGTGGCCGTGTTATCACTATACAGTTCATTATTTCGAGGAGTGCACTATTCTTTTTTAAAAAACTCCCACATTGTATAGTTATTCACTTGTAGAATGTCCAGTCTATATTGGGACCTCCCCCCATCAAGTCAGCGAGTCATTCTCTAATCTATGCACTCCCACTGTGTCATAAAGGGGCGCTAGTTTTTATTATTAGAGAAACACCTTATAAAGGAAAAGAACTACAAGGCTGCCACGACAGACAGTTTACATCGATCATGGCCAACCGTATACTGGGACCTCTCACCTAAATTGTTAAAACCATCCTACAGATATACAGGGCTTCCCAGAGTTTTAATGTCTACTAATTTTGTTCCACTCGATGGAATCATTCAGTCCCACTAGATCTGCTTTCTCAGAAAAGATCCATTTTGCCTCTTTTCTTGCCAAAATGGCCTCCACATTATGTGTCTCGCCCATCACCCTCTCAAGAACCGTCCACTTCAGGTCCCTGAAGTCGTGTTGTTTCTCTTGGAAGTGTTGCACCAAACGAGTTGTCAATTTCATGGCTTTAAGAGTACTTCTTCTACGCTCTGATATTTTTTAAATGCAGGGATGTGCCGTATTCACAAGAATACGGCATACCCCTGAATTTCCCCTAGCTCAGGCACAAAAAAGCTGCCTAGCACCAGCGCAGGCACCCTGCAGCCATGTTGCAAGGGTGCCTGCGCAGCAGGGGTGATTGCTTATGTGCAGGAAGGGACACATTCCAGCACATAAACAATCATAATGGTGATTTGCTCTTTCTATGTGTGCTGCAGAATGCAACATACATAGAAAGAGCAAAAAACTAGGAGACATTTATAATTTTTATACTAGTTTTAGGTCCGACAAGTCCTTTTGCATGTCCATCTCAAATCTTTGGGGGCCCTCCTATGGCCTAACACGGAGTGTGAAGCACTATCCTTCTGCTTCGAGTTAACTGAGAAACAATCCTTTAGAGGATTACTTATATATCATCCACCCAGCTCCAGGAGTTGCTTTCTAAAGTCTATCTGCACCCTCCTAGAAAACGAGATCTGTAACAATGACTATACAGTTCTAGGTGATCTGAATTTCCACCCAGATATTCCTAATGATAAATGATATTTTAGAAACCATGAGTGCATTTGGTCGTCCTCAGCTGATACATCAGGCCAATCACTTACGTTTGATGCAATTTTTTCATATTTAGAGAGACAGTGGTCCCTGAGTAAACAATGATTAGAAATCAAATAAATATAGCCCCAATCGGTACTATATTTTTAGCCTTTGATCCAGCCGGAAAAAGGCAATTTAATATGCAGTTATATTAAATGTACAAAACATGTGAATTAATAACAGTGGGACACAAGCCTGTATCCATAAACTTACATAACAAGAGAAAACAAGAGAAGGCTCAGGCAGCATGTGGTTGTCTGTATCAAGTCATTACAATGGAACAAACAAATAACACTTAACTCAATCAAAAAATACGTACTACTATCCTGGTCTGACCACTTTGCCATTATTTTTTATTTATTTTTTAATTGAATCGCCCCAGTCTTATCCTTGAAGCAAAGAACTATGGCAGTTCCACCACCTACCGTGCATGAACCAACCTTGATTATAACGTGCAACAGCTTACTCACTCCCAGCCTACTCTCTCCCAAGACCCTGAGTTAGCTACTTCGAATATTCGAATTGGCTAAACACTGCCTTTTCAAACTTGGCCCCTACCAAAACTTCCAAGTCAGGAAGAAAAAACCTTCGGCTCCCTGGTTCACAGAAGTCCTTTGACTCGAAAAACAAAACTGTAGAAGGTAGGAGAGGAAATGGAGGTCTAACTACGACTCTCATGAGAAATAAATATATAAACATTCTCTATCAAAATATAAAGGACTCCTTACTAGAGAAAAAACGGTGTTTTTTACTCTACAGATTGAATCCTCTAAGAACTCCGCAAGGGAGCTATTTCAGGTGATAAACAAATTGTCCAAACACCCTGAAAATAAAGGAGCCAACAGTAGTCAATCGTTCTGCGATGCCATTGCCCAACATTTTTGCAATAAGGTAGGTCAAATTTACAATTTATTCACAACCACTAACTCCTCAGCTGGCAGTAATGTCTCCTTATACAATCCTGACCTTGCCTTCAAACCTACTATCTAAAACAACTCTATTCTAGCCAGCTTTGCTGAATTTGTCACAGTAACCACTAAACAGGTGGATGGACTTATTCATTCTATAAAATCAGGATCTCTTTACGATCCTTGCCCACCCTCCGTGCTAAAACAGATTCCAGAACCTATAGCGATAACTCTGACCAACATTTTCAATTCTATGTTTACGACCGGATTCTTACCCACCATCTGGAAGAAGGCTTCAATCCTTCCTCTTCTAAAGAAACCAAATTTGGATCCAGAAGATCCGGCCAACTATCACCCCAATCCAGGCTACCAATTCCTGTGAAGATCATTGAGAAAATTATAAACACTCAACTGACTCAGTTTATTCTAGAAAACCATCTGCTAGATCCAACACAGTTTGGGTTTAGACATGAGCACAGTACTGAGACCGCTCTCATTAAAGCCACCGTTAGGCTAAAGACCGCCTTAGATAACGGAGATACTGCATCCCTCATCCTTCTGGACTTATCATCGACTTTCGATACCGTGGACTACACCATCTTGGTCCACCGTCTTGAGTCACTAGACATAAAAAGTACAGCTCTGGCAATCTTGAAATCTTTTTTGAAGGGAAGGCAATACACAGTGATGCTGGACAGGTTAATTTCTAATACATGCTCTCTTCCTTGTGGGGTCCTGCAAGGGTCCCCACTTAGTCCACTTAGTCCAACACTTTTTAATTTTTATGTTACAGAAATAGCCTTTCTAATTCAATTGTTTGGTTCCTCTCACTTTGCACGCAGATGACGCACAAATTGTGTTGTCAATCTTTAACTATGTAAATTCCACAAGCTCTCAGCTGCATAATTGCATGAGAGGAATTGGTCTTTGGATGGGCAATCACTGCCTAAAATTAAACTTGGACAAAACCGAGGTCATCCTCTTTGGGAACAGCCCTCAATTCTGGACCCCCACCAGCTGGCCTTCAGAAATGGCATCTCTCCCACCCCCAATTGTGAAGGCTAAAAGCTTAAGGGTGATAATTGATGATAAACTGAATTTCAGTGAACAAGTCAAATCGGTTATCTCTTCCTCCTTCAACACCCTGAGAATAATTAGAAAAATTCTTCCATTTATTCCTTCCAACACTACGAAAACAGTGATTTCATGGTTAGTGTTACCTAAGATAGATTACTGTAACGGATTGTACATCAATATTCAAGAACAATATCTGAAAAAAATGCAAATCTTGCAAAACGCCGCTGCCAGATTACTTCTAGGCCTCCCTAAATATCACTTGGTCACTCAAGCAATCAAAGTACTCCACTGGCTGACGATTAGGAACTGCATCAAATTCAAAACACTGTGCATAGCATACAAGGCTTTACACAATACTGCCTTCGAATATTTAAAACAGGCTTTCTCTTGGTATGAACCCAGCAGAAACCTTTGATCAAGAGGACCTAAAAAAGTTATTTTCTGCAAATTTAAAAAAAGCGAAATGGGGAGGAAGCAGCTTTGTTTCAGAAGCAGATTCCACTGGAATCTTTTATCGATGTACATCAGGTCTGCTCCCTTGCTGCTGGCATTCAGAAAACTCCTGAAAACCTGGCTTTTTAATAACTAGCATACTCACAATCTCTGTTTATGTTCATGCTGAGCTAGCGCCAAGACACCCTAGGGTAAACGAGCACTTTAAAAATGTATTAGCATAACATAACACATAAGGTAGGTAACACAGTAAATCACACATTACACCATTAATGAATTATGTCACACATACGTAGGCATAGTGGTACACATAAGTACACTATGCCCACTTGCATGCGTGTCATCCAGGACCAATGTCATAGAGTGCAAGGTGAGTTTTTCAACTTTTGACACTCTATTACATTGGTCTCCATACAGTAGGCTATTTATGTCAGTTAAAACCGACACATTGGCTCTGTTTTTTGATGCATTGCTGTATTTGAGGCAGTCTTATGACCAACTACAGCAATGCGCCACTTTTGGGCTGGATGACTTGCGGCATCCTTCCCACAGATACGTCCAAATTTCTGACGCATCCTTAGGACATTGTGCCATGGAGCCTCATATTGTAAATATGGCGCATCCTTGGTGTCGTAAAGATTTTTCACACAGGTGAAAGAAATTTTGGCCCATCTCTGCCTTGGTGCAGTGATGCATCATTTCTTGTAAATATGCCCCTAAGGGTCTGCTTTATAGTGTAGCCTCTCCTCCTTCTTAGAGGGATGTGGCAGAGAGAACACATGCAGCATGATGACTATTTTGGGACAGGAATGTCCCCTGCATAGTATACCGGCAGGTTTCCCTTCCCTGAGTGTCGGACTGTGTGTATCTAGTCTTCTGAATTACTTTGGCGCTAGTGTCACAGTCACTTATGCATGAGTGCAGGGTTAAAGGCCTGTCCCTGACTAGGCGAGGTCCGGGACCTGTCTTGTGACCTAAAGGTGTGCACTAAGAATGCCTTTATAAAGGACACAGGATTACTTCTTTGTCCTGGGTATAGCGCATAAAGTGGTAGTGGTAGCAAATAGCGATCTAGATACTAAGGAGAGGATGGAGACAGGGCTATTGTATGAAATTCCATGAGCAAGTTGCTATCTTTGTTCAGCGGCTTATTATTAATTCTTCCTGAGGCACTGTAATTTAATTGATAGTAGGGATGGGACTGCAGTTTCTATTAAACAAGGCAAGGAAATGTTTAGGTCAGGCCTGCCCCTTTGTCTTTCCTGATTACTGCTTCCAAGAGGCTGTTAACAATCAGGTGCAGAAACGTCATACTTAATCGTTCTTATGTTACATGGGCTCCAGTTTGGAGACAACCTCATTGCTACATGCTGTGAGAAGCATCACTGTTCACTAAGGCTGTATCTGGAGAGCAGCCTAAGAAGGACACATGAAAAGAGAATCTCCCCAGACCGGTTCCGACGAGAAAAATGTGTATAAAATGGGACCCAAGGCAGGGCGTGGCCAAGTTGGCGGATGGGTAGGATGCCTTGATCCCGTATCTCTGTCCCCGTCACCGATCTGTGCGCCTTTTGGCCCGTAGATTCCTTTGTATCAGAGGTGTTGACGAACTCGACCATGGTCCCAGTAAGCGAGGCGGCCGTCTCGGGGAGGAGTGAGGCGGACGCCCGGAGCGTGCCGCAGTGAGTCCCTGGAGCGGAAGTGAAGCGGCCCGCAGCCTGAAGTGAGGAACCAAAACGTAGTTCTCAACTAACCCGGATATAGTGCCGGTGAACGGAACAGCCGGCAAGCGGAGCAGACGTTCCCAAGAGGGAGCGATACGACCACCCACGGCAAGCTGAGGTGAACGGTCGGAGCTGAGGGAGAGAGATCCGCCTGGAACAGAGGAACGCATCGGGAGTGCCCATTATCCCAGGCCCGGTGGCAACGAGCAGAACAACCGGTGAGCAGAGCAGCTGCCCCAGGGGGGAGTGTGTTGGACACCCCCAGTAGACTAGAGAGTGTGCGCGGCTGAGGCTGAACCAAGACAAGCTTTGGGGGACCGAGTATTCTGGCCCAGGCACTGTCCGATGCGATTGGAAGTGGGGCAGCACCGATCGGAGGACGACCCCAGTGCCCGAAGATATCGCGGCACACCGGGGCCGTAAAACAACAAAGCATTTGGAACTTGCGATGAGCGGCCTGTAATCATCCAGACAGGCTTATTGCGGAGGCTGGGCCCAGATCCTGCGGGCTGGCAGAGGCTGGGAGTGGGCGGCCCTCCCCATCACAATTTCTGGAACCCTAGATGGCAGAACTGCAACGAAGAAGCCGGCGCCCATAGAGAGCGTCCTGTGTTTGTCTGGGTGGGGCTGTGGCTACGGCCGAGCCCGTATGGACCCCAATCCTGGCGTCTGTGCCCTGATCCTGCCACCAGGTCATGATAGAAAAGAATGTGAGAGGCACGGGGGGAGCTACCAGCTACCTGGTGCAGTTTTGAACCAGCAAGAGGCCACAGGGACGCAGGCAGTGGATCACCTATGCCGCAAATAGGGCCCGGAGATTGAAAACCCTCAAGCGGGCGGCCCTCAGCGAACTTATCTCAGAGTAAAAAGGGCTGAGAAGACAAAGAGCGAACAACCTCTTCAAAAAAGAGTTGCACCGCGGCCCCCAAGGAGGGAGGCAGGAGACAATCGACCTTGGCCACCTTCAAAACGAGCTGAGAGGTGGGATCCTCCTTCCAAAGCGCTCCTGAATTGGCACCTATCATTGGCGAACGCCACTCCACTACATTAGTGCAAGGGGAGAAACCCCTATCTGTGTCGCGCCGGGACCCCGAGCACGGCTGGAAGCTGCCGGTGAACCGCCACCGCTTACTGGGCCCTGCGGGCAAGGAGCTGAAGAGCTCGGTTGCTACATCCACTTGAATGGGAGTCCAAGCTGGAGCTGTGGCCATCTGGAAGCGGCAGGAATGTGCGCACCCTAAGCCGATTACACGGCAAGAGACAGGAGGTCCCGTAGAAGCAATTGTTCCGCAGCAGATCCCCTGCAACAAAAAGACTAGACTGGCCAACACTAGAGATGGCCTCTGTCCGCTCCAAGAAAAATCGCACGATTAAGGACATGCTCACTGGATCCACAGAGACAGTTGCTGGAGACTGGGTCATTCCCCAGGAAACGTTATGAGCTCGAGATGAAGCTGCACCGGACAAGCAGTGACCAGAGCTTTTTTGGAGTCCTTGTCTCCTCCCTCAGAGATGACCTGCAGGAAATCAAGCTAGACCTATTGCAGGATATCAAAGAGGTCCGAAAAGACATGGTCTCACTGGGAGAACGAGTTGTAACACTGGAGGAACGTGGAGACAGGTGCCAAGAGGAGATGCACACCCTGCAGCAGAAGGGCCTCAAACTCCGAGAACAACATCTGGAGCGCCAGGCGTACACCGAAGACCTCGAAAACAGGTCTAGACGCAACAACATTAGCATACAGGGGGTGGCGTCTAAGGCTGAGGGAGAAGATATGTTTGCGTATGTAGAGGACCTCTTTCGCCATATCCTAGGAAGAGCCCCCGAGACTGTTATCAAAATAGACCATGCCCATAGAGTTGGGAGAACATGCCCAGAGGGGGTTCCCCTAGCAGATATTTTGGTCTGTCTACACGATTTCCCCGTGAAAGAGGACATACTTCGTAAGGCACGTGAAAAGCATCCCCTTAACTTCCCAGGCCAGACACCTATGTTATTTCAAGACCTAGCAGCGATTACATTGCAAAGATGTCGTGAGTTCAGGCCGGTCACTCAGCACCTACGAGAAAAGGGAGTGGCCTACTCCTGGGGACATCCTTTCCGTATTATTTTCCGCTTAGAGGGCAAGCTCCACCAGCTACGTTCCCTGACCGACACCTGCCAAATCCTTGGAATCGACCTCGAACACGAAGGTCAGCCATCAGCATCCTCCCCTGCTCATATAGGATCCAGCAGAAATCGAGGGAGGAACCGCAGAAGGAGGAGAGGCCCGGCATGCCCAGACCTGGCTGAGATAGCGGAGGGGCAAGAGGCGGCGCTCCGCTCTATCACAAAGGTTCTGGCCAAAACAGATGACTCATAAGATTCCTGAAGAGATGAGTATCTAATATGCACATGGCCTGAGAGGGGCAGGGAGGGACGGGATCACGGGCCACATTTTGGACCCCTTCTGTTGATTTTCAGACCTGGAAGACTGAGGTCAGACCCAGGAACTCATGCTGCAAACAATTTATACCTTGATTTACACATTGTTGGGGATTTTTGTGTTGGGGATTATACTTAGGTTCACCATGGTTGCACTTCGCACCATATACGATACTCCTGCTCTTGTAGTCAGTGTGCTCTCCCGTAACGCACATGACCATACATACCCCATTCACACCCTCCTTACAACATAATGCCTGACAGTACCCTCAAAATATTAACCCTAAATGTAAAAGGCCTTAACAATCCAGTGAAACTTAAAGCAATTTTATCCTACCTTGAGAACTCAGGGGCAGATATATGCCTACTCCAAGAAACACATCTCCTGTCCAGGGACTGCCACCGACTCCGCTCACGGGCGTTCCCACAACAATTTTTTTCATCTGCCCCCTCCAAGACAGCAGGTGTGGCTATTCTAGTAGCACGCTCTTTCAAGGGAACTATTGGACGTAATGAGGCAGAGTTGAGAGGCAGATTACTCACATTCCAGATCACATTGGGGAATATGACTTTCATAGTGGGATCGCTATATGCCCCCAACGATGGCCAAGAACCTGTCTGGACCTGTTTTCAGAATCTTTATTTTTTAGGAGGGTTGTGTGTAATTGGGCTCGGAGGTCCTGTACCACTTCCTTCATGTCTGTCGTACTTTGTTCCAGCTCGAGGGTATTGGCCTACAGGTTGAGTGTGTTCTAGTGCCTATAGAGTCCACATCTTGTTGAAGGGAAGCTATGCAACCACTGAGATCTGCCTTTAATTGGTCTATGGACGCCATCAAGTCTTGCTTAAGTTCTGCGCGGAGTTCTGTTTTAAAGTCTCTAAGACAGGCCACTAGATCATCTTTGGTAAGTGTCATTTCACCTTTGGTTCCGTCTAACTTCCGGGTATTCTTCTTTTCTGTGGGGGTGACATAACTGGACACCCTATTTGCGTTTTTTTCGGTGGCATATGGTCTGTTCCTCACCCCCCCTATGTACTTCCGACAAGGGAGGGGACCACACCCGGTGGACGTATGTGCTGTGTTTTTAGGCCCTGTGAGCTCCTGTGAGCATCTAATTAGCCGCCATGTTTAGGTCAGGCAGAGTTCCTCCTATAAACATTGATGCTTCATGTAGCAGCTCCTTACAATTATCACCCTGCCCAGTGATCTGCCCGTTGTCTGGACCTCCCTTATTGCTTTTTGAATGGTGTCCTGTTGGACCCTATTACATCAGGCCTTCGAGCTCCCTCGGTCTCAGGGCTGCCATCCTAGGGTCAGGCACCGGTCGTGGGAGCCCGCTTCTGTCACCTCCTACCTTATCGAGCACCTTACTTCACTATATATATTTGTTTATTCGATCAATAACATGATCATTTACATCAGCAGGTATCAGAAAAATTCAATACAGTTTAAAAACAGATTTAAGGTTTCCCTCCTATATAAAGCCATGAAGCAAGACTCCACGCCTCCGACACCGCCATCAAGGGCAGCCTGGGAGAGAGACCTCAGCACACAGATAGAAGAGAGACAGTGGGCGTCCATAGGCGCTCTCACACGCACTGTTTCCTGCAATGCTAGATTTAAACTAACTCACTATAATTTCTTACACCGCACTTACCTGACACCGGTAAAGCTAAACCGCATCTCACACGTTAAAGATAGTAAATGCCCGAGGTGCGCGGCGGAAAATGCAGACTTTATTCACTTGGCATGGGAATGCTCGGTGGTGAGTCAGTTCTGGACGGGGGTGGCTCATAAGATAAGAGAGGTTATTGGCCTTCCGTTACAGAAGGAACCATTGCAATGTCTACTAGCCCACGTACGGAAGCCCAAAAACCGAAAACTGCCCTATAAATTGTTGCAACTAATGCTAGTACTAGCCAGACGCAGGGTGGCCATAACATGGATGGGGCAGAGAGGACCGGAGGTGCCGACCTGGCTCAAAGATGTTCGTGAATGGACATTAGCGGAAGAAGCACATATGAAGCTCACACATAGAGATGATAAATTACACGCAGATTTGACAGAATGGAGGGAATTGTGCAACACTGGGCTAACGGTGGGGAGCGAGTCCGATAAAAGTGCCTCAGAAAGTGGGGAGGGCGGGACGGTTGAGGAAGACCAACACGAAAGTGAAAGCTAGTGAGAATAAATGCTCTAAGTGTGTGTCCTATGCTTAAATGGCCTACCCCGTGCTCCGTTCCTTACTGTATTGTATATAAGAATGATTGTGTACCCCTTCTGTCCTTGCCTTACCTCCAATGCTGCAGCCCAAGCCAGAACAAGGAAGATAATGCACTGTATGCTGTATTGTTGATGTTTTGTTCTTATTGCAAAACGTAAATTAAAAAAAAACAGATTTAAGAAAAAGCAGGCTGTCACATCCCTCCAAGAGTTTAAAAATTTACAAAAATTCGAAAATATCATATATATTTAAAAGAGGAGAATTTCCACATTGCATCAAGTCTATATTTTAAAAAGGTCCATAAATCAAAACCACAATAATCCACTGGGGACCCTAAGGCCAAGTTGTTTGCATGATCATTTATCTTTCTCAGAGACATTTTTTATCATTTTTGACCTCGACCACCAGGCATAAAGCAAGTATCTCGAAATTGTAAATACGAGCCACATTGTGGTATTGGACCTAAAGATGCGTAGAGCATCAGAAAAGCGTGAAAAGGAGAGCAAGCGGCAGGCAGGAATTAACCAGGTTTTCCTGAGATTTGCATAGGAGGGGCAGAAAAAAACAAAGGGGCATATTCTCAAGGAACTATCGCTGAGTTAACGGCACATTATCTCAGCCAAAGTCGCAATAAAATCATCGCCCCATTCACAAGCAGGTGCAAACAGCCGATATCACCACTTTACCTGCGCTAGCACCCGCAAAAAACAACGCCACAGATGAGCCCGGCAACTAACGCTAATGATATGCAGAGTAGGCGTTCCAGTGCATAAAGCCGCGACAACACCACTCCACAACATTCTCAACGACCAGCCCGATCGGCGATAAGATCAGAAAACATGCGCTACGGCGCGTTAGCAGCAGGAAATTAACACCTGCTCTTACCTGGTGTAAAGTCGGACGCCAACCTGCACCAGACAAGGGAGCATAGCCCATAGCCACACATGAAGAACAACAGATGCCATGGGGCCACTCACCATGCATCCCGGAGCCCCAAGAGGGCAACAACACCCACCGCCACCACACCCAGGATCCCCCCCCGGGCCCCACTCCGGGCACACCCCACCCACACCCGGACAAAGATATGTCACATCAACGTCACGAAATCATAAACAAAACAATGTGCCTGATGTCGCACAATCACAACACCTAACATACATGTGTCGTCAGAAAAATGAGAATCATACATTCATCTCAGACTCAGCAAATAATTTGTTTCATTCTGAATAAACACAAAATAACTATTTTGAAGAGTCATGGCGGGTCCTCTTAGGACAACCTGTAAGTCACAGCCTGCAAAACAAAATTCCAGATAAGAAGGTGTGTCATGCGCCCATCAAAGGACAGAGAGAGCGAGCGAAAGTGAGAGAGAGAGAGTGAGAGAAAGAGAGGGAGAGGGAGTGAGAGAGAGAAAGAGAGAGACCGTACAAGGAGCGCAAGGCCAATCGGGCTCTTGGCACATACATGCCAACTGGTGTGTGTGTATCGCTATTGGTGCACACTAAGTCAAAGGCCTGGCATCAATAGCAACGCGAAGGCCACATCACATTTAAAAAATGCAAGCAGTAGTCAGACCAACATCAGGAATGAAAGCTCCTTTGTCCCAATACACAAGGCTGAAGGACATCTGAACCCCCGACCTTGGTCCTGAATGCGGATGGCACTCCCTGCGAGAGATACCATGCCAGATCGTGATGACTCCCACACCACGAACTGCGCGAATGAAAGACCAACGTGGCCACACCCCAAACACACTTGGCCCTGCTTGAGGCACACCTGCTTGGGATGCCCCTGACACATAAGTAAAAACCAACCCATATGCCCAAACGTTGCACACAAATACGACTCATTGCTCCGAGCAGTGGCATATCATCCACATAACTGCCGCTTGTCAGAAGAGTGCTGGTGCTACGAGATCAACAAAGGCAATGGCTGGCAATACCGGGCACATGCACAACCCCTGTCACATGGAACTGTACCGTGCACGAATGCTGCATCTGTTGGGATCACTGCCACTGGTAGTGTTGCGCATCAGTTACCGTCTGAGTTTCCGTCTTGCGAACGTCACCTGCGTCCAGCCCTGGTTCCACTGTCGATCATGCACATTCGAGTGGCCCATGGATGTCTGCCTATCCAACACAACGGTAGCTGAACTGGATTATGACACGTGTGTGTGCCCCCTATTGGCCCACGAACAGGAGTGTAACCGTGATACCCGTGCATGGGATGCCTTGATATTTGGCGTATGTGCAGGCAGTTGGGCATGGGAGATTGCACAACTCCTCGTGTGCAGTGACCACATCGAGCCGCTCCCCTATTGGGCTGTGTTGCAGATTGGTGAAACGGCGTGGACGGAGCACAGCTGCCCGGAGCAGGTAATGGATTGGCTCGCCCTCGTGTACCTTTACCTCGACAACGATGTACTCTTGGAACAGGTTGCCCATGAAGCAGCGCTCGCATACATGGACGAGTAACTACGTTCCTGCAGCCACAACTGATTGTCACCCACAGCACAGGTCCCCACACCTTGTAGCATCTTGGAGGAATGGTCACATATCCCACCACAACAGTGGACATGTCTGCCTTCGCCTGGACTCAGAATGCATGTGCGTGGACCTACGCGTGTGTACACACACCTGTGCAAGGTGATGCAGTCCCATGGCCGGAGCTGCACAGCGTCGCCTGGCAACGTTCCAAAATTGGAGAAACTGCTGGGGTGAGAGTACACACATGGCAATGTAGTACGACATGTGACCTTGTAGGATCCTTTCACCTGCTCACGGTCAGCAGAGCACACAGTCCGCAGTCCAGTGCCACAGCACTATGCAGATCCCATGGGCTGTGAGTCGTGTCCCCTGACACGGGCCAATGAGCCGACGCAAAACATCACATGACTCGGCCAGCAAGGCAAGGTGGGTTGAGACCGTCGACATCCGTGATGATTGGTGTACATTTCTGCCGCCCCATTACTTGCACCTCTACATGTTCCTAAGCTGGCTGTAAGTGTCTTAAACATTGGTCGGCATGTTGTGGCCCTTGCCTTGCACGTACTGACACGCACATGCTAAGAAAGTCTACGCAACTTCACCTGTGTACAACTGTGATGAGTGTTGATTATAATAACAGATCCTGTGCCTACATGTGCATTGTCCGTACACAGGGAGGGATTGACTGACGCTTGTGAATTGGGGGTGAGTCCCTATTGACAGCTCCACCTCTGTGAGCCAGACATTGTGGCTCGGATAGTTGCTGGCAGACCTGTGCTCTTACGTGTCCCCAGCGATGTGCGTATGGTGTCCAACGTCTTGCCATGTAGATCAAGGTCATCCATCAAAACAGACTGTGTCCACACAGATGTGTGTGAGTAGGCATGCAAAGAGACGTTCTGTTGTCACATGTGATGGGGGACACCACTTCAGGACTGCTACCGAATTTGACATTTCCACACACAGCCCTATTTAATACATGGACGTGGGGCTACGTTGGGGGGCAACGAGATCGTTGTTACTGTGCAATGAGGCCACAGCTAGTTCACACCTTCACAGTCATCTAAGTGGCCATGTGGGTCAGGGTCAAACATGCGCATTGATGACATTTACCAGGGTGTACCTTTTAGTGCAATCAATGTCCCTACATTTATCCAAACATTTATAGGTGAGTGAACATAGACATGACACATCTGTGTGATTTGGAATGTTTTATTCACATTCTGGGGTGTGTCGGAGCTGGAGCTGTACATGGCCACTTCAAGCCCACATGACATGGTTGCCCAGTGGTGGGCCAACTAGAGTCCTTGTGGCAAGTCAAAGTTAATCTGAAGAGGAAGAGGAAGAGTTCAGTCCGCCGCCGGATTGCTGTGTCATTGGTACCAGAGCAGATATGGCAGTCCATGTCGGGGTCCATGTGAAGGTCGCAGAGTGTTTTGGGGGACAGTGGGAGGTGTTGTTCCAGGGCATGATGCAGAGAGCACAACCAGGCAGGGACAGGCCATATGGCGGGGACGGATGCTACTACCTCCTTCCTCACACAGTCATTACCCTCCACATCTTACTCCTCTGAGACGTCTTCTGTGTCCGGTGTGTGTGGTGGTGTTATGGCTGCGTCACTGTGTGCCACTGACACATCAGGGTGCGAAGGGGCTGCCTCACTGTGTGCCACTGACACGTCAGGGGGCGGAGATGTGTGTGTCGAGGTTCCTGCAGCAGTCATCTGGAACAGGCTCAGTGGCAGCAATGGCAAGATGAGGATCTGCAAGGCATGGAAGATCGCAGCTACATCTCGCTGGTGTTCAGCAGTGGCAGCCATACTTCCAGCCTGCATCGGCTCCATGGTCTCCATTGTCCTCCGCATCTGTGCCAACTCTGTGCTGTCATCGCTGGAGCCAGTCTGCCTAGACAGTTTTTGTATCCGAGTAATGGACCCAGAGATGTCAGCCAAGGATTGTTGGTGAGCATGGTGCGGACAGTGGGTATCCATTAGGGATGGTAGGTGCTCCCTGATGGGACTCAGGCACCCACGTATGGCATCGAGTTTGGCTGCCATGAGTTCGAAACCCAGCCGCAGCTGATCTGCCATCTTCTCCTGGCACCCTAACACACGGCGTTTGAAATCCATGTGTTGGTCGTGGGGGTTCTGGGAGGCAGCCGTGGTGGTGTGTGCTTCCTGCTGTGTGGTCTGTGCAGGGTGTGGGCTCACCGCGGTGCAGCTGGGCTGCCCTGCTCCAGGAGGTGGGGTGGGCTGTCCACGAGCCGTTGGAGTGTGTCTGGGCAAATGGGCAGGGTGTCCTCTTCATCATCACTGAAGAGATGTGTGGTCTGCTCTGCAGGAGGTGTTGATTGTGCCTCTGCAATGTAAAGGGGAGATGCAGGTTAACAGTGTGTTCCATGTATGTTGACGCATTGTAGATGTTCACATTCAGACTGCATGACGATGTACATTGTGACTGTTTTGGTGGAGCTGGCTATTTGATGGGAGTCAGTGGACATTTCGACTACATGACGGATGTGTGGTTGTGCTCGTACATCATCATCTCACAGTGTCACGCATTGCCAGATGTGATTGGCCAGTTTCTACGCATGAGCGGCACTAGTTGTGTCCTCTGTCCTGTGGTGTAGGGGTTGCACTCTGTCCCACATTGTCGTCAATGTTGGTGTACTGTGATTGCTATGTGTGTGTGCTGCATTGTTGGCGATTTGCCCCTGCAGCTCTGCATTGGCGGACCCTTACCCCTTTGAGTCGGTGTGCATTTGACTTGTGTGCTTTTCGGGTGCTGGGATGTTTGCGACTTGGGTCATTTGTGCTACTGGAGATATTTGGTACTCCTGTGCATTGTTTGTCTGCAGATGTGTTTTTGACGTCATGGGTCGTAGGTGCACGTGGATGTGTCAGAGTGTGACCCGCTCCTTTACGGATGTGGTCCACACTCAGCCACCTCAGTGTCGTCTCGTGCACCATGTCATGTATTGTGACTTCAACCATGCTATCTGTCATGCAGTGTCATTTGCATTGTCAGTGTGGCTCACAGAGCCGCTGCTTTTCTGGATTCGGCACATGTGCATGGGTAGGTTGTGGCATTGGTGATATGGAGGGGGGCCCATTTGTGCACATTGTGGACGGGGGCCTACTTGGTGTTTCTGTCTGTGCTGCAGTGTGCAAAGGGTATCAGGGACATGTTCCACACTCATTGTGGGTGTGCAGTGTGCTGCACATGATTGTGCATGTGTGCCATTGTGCCCATCTGTCCCCGTCCCCCCAGTCCCTGGTCGTTACTCACCCTATTGCTGTTGGGTCAGATCATATCGGGCTGTGTCCAGACCCCCAACTCCTTGCACCGTCTCCACACTGATGACTGTGGCCACCATTTCCTCTAGCTCATCCAGCTCCTCCTGTGGCACAGGACTCCCACCTCCAGTCGCCTTTGCTGCCTTCATGTTGGCAGCGAGTTTCTGTTTGGTTTGGCTGTTCACTTCATGCCAGCGCCTCTTGACCTCCTCCCTTGACCTCCTCGACACTCCGACTGCATTCACTTTGGTGACGATGGACTGCCATATTTCCGTTTGTGTTGCCAATGACGCAGTGGAGGTGCCGTACAGTTGTTGGTAGTGTTCTATCACCTCCATGACGGTGATCCGGTCTTCCTGCGGGCTGTACCCCGTCTTCCTCTTCTCCTTGCCCTTCCCCGAACACTGGATTCCTGGCTGGTCCTCCGTGGGGCTTGCGGGGTTCGGGTTGTCCTCTGCACTCGGTCCGGGTGCATCCATGGTGCTGCGCAGTTTGATTTGGTTTTGGTGTGTTTTTTTGGTTGCTTTTATAGTGCATTTTCCCGCATGATGCCTGGGAATTGCAGGCCTGTGGCTGGTTGTCGCTGGTTTTTGTATCGCGATTTGGGGCATTGCAGGTTTTTTCGTGTTTCGCATTTTTTCTGCCTCGCGTTGGTTTTTGGGCGGTCATTTGGCGCGTTATCGTGCTACTATCGCATGGTATCGCCGGGTTGGGAATGCCACGTTAACACGGTGTTATTTTCCCCCAATAGACTGCGATGTGAAGGGTTGCGTTAAGCAACTTTTGCGGTAGTTATCACATGTTCTTGAGAATATGCCCCAAAGTGTTCAAGAGTCTCAGGAAAAGAGTGACATGTCGGGCACAGGGATGTTACAGAAGCATTATCCCAAGTACTCTTCATAGAATTTAGAGGGAGATCCCCATACCTAAATTGGATGTAAAGTGCTCGTGCCTGCAAAGGTTCAATATCATCCATGAACATTTCAAAACCAAACCATCCCTTAACATTCATAAAACTGGAGGTTAAAGTGCCATGTGCATTTACATCAGTGCATTGTAAATCAACATACTCCCAGTACCTTTTTTAAGCAGATGGACCATCTTTTTCGTGATGGACCCTGGGTTCTCCCACATAAACCCCAACCCCAATTTAATGAACCATTCCTTGACCTTATTGAACCAGGCAAGGCGTCCTGTTTGTTTTTGTAGGATTAGTAGCTCTTCCAAGGCCTCCTTTACCGGGACCTGTGTACAACTGGTCCATAGTCTTACCCAAAATAAGAGTGCCTTGAGGATAGCGAAATAATTAATGGGTTTGAGACCAAGGTCAAGTCTTAACGGCAAGAGGGGGGTATTCACTGGTAGATTAATGATCGCCCTTAAGAATTTATTCTCAGCAAGTTCTAAGTGCTTTAGGCTCTCCAACCCCCATAACTCAGCCCCATACAAGGCCGCTCCCAACCATTTTGCCCTGTGTAGTTCCAGAATTGGGGAGGACGGTGGAAAAGCAGACCCCCTGATCCTCCCAGCTATTGCACAGTCGACATGTTGAAGAGTTAAAACACTCTTTTCTATTTGAGGTGTCCAGGCTAGACTGTCACTGATTCGAACTCCCAAGTAGTCAAATACCTTAACCTGCTCCAAGACTTGAGTGCCCAGCCTCAATTTACCCTTGGTGGATTTATAGGGGTTAAATACCATGAATTTCGTTTTGGAGCAGTTGATTTCTAAACCCCTGTCCTTACAAGCTTTTGCAAATTTATTAAGGACATTCTGGATCCCTATTGGCGTCTTTGATATAAGCAGCGTGTCGTCTGCGAATAGCAGGGAGGGAACAGGGCTACCCGCTAATTTAGGGGGGTTACCTCCACAATCACACAGCTCTCCTATAAGCCCATTTATGTACAATGTAAAAAGGGTTGGGGCAAGAACACAGCCCTGTCGCGCTCCCTTACGAACCAGAATGTCATTGGATAGACTACCATCTAGGTTCCACCTGACTTTAGCATAATTGTCTTGATGCAGGCGAATCAAGATTTTAAGTAAGTAGGTAGGGAGTTCTAAATCTCGAAGGGCAGTCCAAGGTTGGGTACGGTCTATGGAATCAAAAGCTGTTTTAAGATCAACGAACACAACATACAAATGACCCCTCCTAATAGTCACTTCTTTCCATATAAGCAGGAAAAATCTAAAAACCTGGTCTAGATTGCTTGTAAAAGCCCTGAATCCTGCCTGCAGGTTTGATAATATATTATTCTCCTCGATCCAATCTTGGATCCGGGTTAAAATGATTTTACTAAAAATGTTTTGGGGGACATCTATAAGGCTAATAGGCCTGTAGTTCGCAGGTGAGCCCTTATCACCCTTTTTAAATATCGGAATTATTTCCGCACCTCTCCAGGTCGCAGGAATATCTCCACCGCGCAGGATGGCATTAAAAACATTTTGTAACAGCGGTCCCATATTATGGGCTCCGCTTTAAACAGATCTCCCGGCAGCTTGTCCAAGCCTGGAGCTTTCCCATTATGCAGATAACTAATAGCATTAACAGTTTCCTCTATTGTGAAGCTAATTTCTTCAGCTTGTACTTGATCTGTACTACTCAACTGAGGGTCTAGATAAAAATCCTCCAGTTTTCCTGCACAGAGATGCGTGAAATACTCTTCCCAAACATGGGGCTGTATATAGAAGTCAGTTTCGGTTTTCTGTTTGGGTGTCCCTTTCGACATGAGGTGCCAGAATAGTTGGCCGTCCTTCAACCTTGATGCTGCTACAAGTGTATGCCAATTTTCTGACTCCCAGTCCCTTTTTGCCTTGGCCTGTGCCTTTTTGTACAGATTCCTATTGTTTTTAATGTCTGGCCGAGATTCTTTCTTTACCGCCACAAGTAATTCATCTCTGGCTTTCCTACAAGCCTCAATATACCACGGGGCAGTGCTCCGTTGAATTAAATTTAAATTACACTGTTTGTTAAAAAACGGTCTAAGGGTAAAAATTAGTTGTTGAAAGATAGCCATGATGTTATCATCACTAGCATCAAAGTTGCTCACAGCAGGAAGGAACTGTGCGACCTCAGCATAAATTTTTGGGAGGAGTTTACCATCAACCAGTATCTCTGGCCATTTTACTCTTTTGTTGTTATTGGTGGTAACAACAGGGACCACCATCTGCCGAGATCCTCCATGTATGATTGCTAAGCCAGACAGCGTCAGTGCCAAAGCATTATGATCACTGTCC
The DNA here is from genome assembly GCA_963921515.1 of Calotriton arnoldi. Taxonomy (NCBI): domain Eukaryota; kingdom Metazoa; phylum Chordata; class Amphibia; order Caudata; family Salamandridae; genus Calotriton; species Calotriton arnoldi. Next base: position 600,906 of record CAWUFW010008598.1, on the reverse strand, counting down.
TCCCGATTTAATACGATCATGTCATTAACATTTGGCCATAGGTCATGGTCAACCAAGATGAAGTCGATCCTGCTCCTGACTTTCCCCCTCTTAAACGTATAACATGCTTCTGCGTCCGAGCGTGTCCGACCATTACAAGCTTGTACACCATAGGCGAGGGTGAAAGATAATACCTGTTGCCCCACCTTAGTACATTTCTTAATCACTGGGGTCTGAAGCTCATCGACCTCTCTAGCTTGATCTTCTTCCTGCAGTATCTCTTGTACATAGTCAACTGGCTCAAATGTTATATTAAAATCGCCAGTAACTATGAGTTGGTACTTTCCCCTAGATGTATCGAGGTAGTTAGTTAATGAAGTTATCGTGTCAGATGGCTTGTGGGGGATGTTGAAGCGATTATATATGTTAAACAACTTAAGGTGAATATTTTCTTTCAGTAATCTCAGTCCTAAACAGAGTATCTCCTCTGAACCTAGTTTCAGAAGCTTGATTTTACAAACTAGCGAGGTCTTAACCCAGATCAGTAAACCACCAGCTGGAGAATGCCTGGCCTCTACGCTAAAAGTAGTAAACCCTAATCTGTGTACCTGCTCAACTGCCCAGGTTTCTTGGAACAAACATAGATGGAAACCATCCACTAAATTACATCATTCTGGGTCATATAACTTTGAGCTTATTCCTGCAATATTCCAAGATAAGATTTTCAAATCCTGTGCATTTTCCCCACAACCCTGGGATTGGCGTCTAGTTGTAGATTTTACTCTCTCTAGGTCTAAGTGTTGTGGCTGATGGCATATCTTAGTAACTGGGCCACAGTTTACAGTTTCACTAGAGTTATTAATATTAGTGGCACCTTCTAATTGAATAGCAGGGAGTACCTCTTGTGTCGTTGGGCTTTCAATAGTT